>SNQJ01S0033061.1:40165-57102 GCA_010110895.2 Picea sitchensis | reverse complement strand
TCTTACATTTATTATATCTAACTACCATAGTGGGCCTTATTTAATAATATAGTGGACCTAGTCCACCTTACATTGAATGACCTCCACTATCTAACTACCATAGTGGGCCTTATTTAATAATATAGTGGACCTAGTCCACCTTACATTGAATGACCTCCACTACCATAGTGGGCCTTATTTAATAATATTAGATCATATGCCACGAGAGCAATGATGTATACCTTCAACCTGGTAGTACACACTCCCATGTCTATTATACAATTATCAACACTAGGTCCTACCGCTTTTTTTCCCCCCAAATCCATCTCGACTTGTTTAAAGTCATCATGCTCATAGGCTGCCAACCCATTTTTTTCTAATGCAGATGGTGAAATGAAACTATCTATGGCACCAGAATCAAATAAAATCTTAACGTTGATATGATTTAACGTACCTGATGACTCTACCACTGTGGATTGATGTTCAACCTAGAGATTATTAACTACTGCGTAAATCTGGTGGCTGCTACTTACTCTTCCCATCAGGGCCTTTCCTTCTCTATGCACAAATCTTGATTGTAACTATGGGCAGTCACGCTGGTAATGGGGTCCTCCACATCCCCAACAGGTAACACGAGATTGAACCTGCACACTATTCTATGATTGTCTCTAAAATGAGTTCCTTCCCCTGGAACCCCTGCCCCTGCTAGTTGTTCCCTGAGATGGCCATGGACCTACCTACGTCGTTGGTGATAAACAAGATGCTGCACTCACTGCCATTGAAATCCCTGTGGATACTATCCTTGGTGCGACTCTATTACCATATGGAGGTGGCCTTGAGCTCCCTCCCCTGGGAGATGTCCTAGGGGCCTTCCCTATGAATCCAGGACGATGCGGAAATGTCAGTCTTGTACCTCCGGTTAAGTTCATGTGTTCCTCCACATAACGCGCATTTTCCACAGCTTTCGCTACTGAAGACGGTTTCCACATCTGCACCATAGACCTTATCTTAGGGTTCAACCCATAGACAAAGCATTCTGTCTGTCATTGGTCATTATCCATATATGAAACATACTTGACCAATTCCATAAACCTAATCTCATATTCCTCTATGGTTTTGTTTCCCTGTACTAAGGCATGAAATGCTCCTACCTGTTGTTCCTCATAGTAAGCTGGCAGATATTTCCTTCGGAACCTCTCCTCGAATAGTTCCCAAGATATGGTGTCTGGGGTAAGGTGCAATTGCCTCTCCAAGTTTTCCCACCAGTTCAAGGCGCTTTCTCTTAACTGAAAAATTGCTATCTTCATCTTTGAGGTGGATGCATAGTCCCTTAAAGAAAAACACATTGTCATGCCTTCCAACCATGCTTCTGCGCATTCACTGGCGTGACCCCCGACAAACTATGAAAGTTTGATCTTCTGCAGTTTTCTAGTGATGTCTTTGGGTGGAGGTCCTCCCCCTGAATTCCTCGACACTTCTGGATTACCAGTTCCAAATGGTGGGGGTTCCTCTTCAATCTGGTTGTCACCCCTTTAAAGTCTCATTTATGGCCTCCAAAGAGCGTAGTATGAGAGATAGTTCGGGCGATGGTGGCGGCGACGCTAGCAGTGTTGGCAGTGCCTGCGACGATGCTCCTCTACCTCGATTCTCTCGAGTCCTAACCATCCTGTATGATTTAACCTACATCAACCAAAGTTGTTAGGGTGAGTTCAAGGACATTTCTCATTGCGCAACTTAACTAGAAAACAGGGTTAGGCATAAGTTTCTTTCTACTTCTCTGTAAACATACATTACTCTCTTTAGGGGAGGTGGATAGGTTAGGGATAAAGCGTCTAATCTTGATTTCTTCTCCTAAGAAAACTATTGACTCCCTCACCCGGTAGATATGCTAGATTTGCACCATACTAGCCAATTTCTCTAACTTACCTCCCTAGTGAGCATGAAGCCCTCTCCCACTTATCTTATTCTAAGTCATTATACTTTGCGTTTACAACTAATTAAGGTGACTTCCAACCTAATGTCGATGAAATTAGTCTAAGGTTATCCTTCGATGCTTGACTCATGAGATTTCCTTTGCACGTTGTACATATGCGTTGAATTGTGTGTCTCAATGGCTGCAGGTGCGAGTCTTGAGGATTGTAGAGTGGCTTTCGGGCATTGGAGCTTAGCACTTGGCTTTGATTGGTGGAATGGAATGGAGGGAATTAGTTCTTGTTTTTCCAGGCTGCGTTGTGCAGGTGGATGCGTAGTGCAAATTGTAACGCTCCTTGTGAGCTCTCTCTCCTCGGCTGTGTGAGTGCTTGCGCACTGTATTACACTATAATATTCACTTTGTGGGTTTCTCCCTTCATATAGCGCTTGGTCTTGGGCGTTGGGATTTGGTTCTTGGATCAAAACTTGTGTTCCATTGAAGTGTTGCTAGTGGTAATGCTAACTTGTGTGTTGTATGACTGCAGGTGCGCTTTGATTCGTGTGTTCTAGGAGGGTCGTTGGTGCATCTCTGAGGGGGATGATGCCTCTTTCTTGGTAGATCGTGTGGCTGAAATATATCAGGAGCGGCCGCGTCACATTGACAAGGAGTCTCTGCATAAATCCATGTGTTTTGAGGAGGGTTAAGTCCCATATTTGTTGAACAATAGGGTTGGAGGTGAAATCGTGAGGCTAGGAGAGCCTTGGAGCTGACTTTGTTTATTGAATGTTGGTATTTATTACTGTTGTCATGCCAACCACTAGATTGTGTGCATTAGGGGGTATTACAACTGTCATTACAACCATTAGTTCTTGTCTTTACCTTCAACTTTGGTTGCAATTTTCTATTTTATTCTTGTTTTCACACAAAATACATATTAGTCATAATTATTCTAATAGTAGAACTATAAATGATATCAATTTTTGGAAGGAAATAGTTCAACAAGACTAGCTACACTGAAATGAACTAAAGTGCTTATCAGCCTTTAGCCAAACCGATAATTTATTCACTTTTATCTAAGATTTGCCAATTTAAGACAGTGTGGTAGTCAAGGATATATGCAAGCTAAGAGTAATAGGTGTATGAAATGTATGTACCTATGCATCCAACACATGAACCTTGAGATCATTTTCAAAGGTTCATAGCACAGAGCTACCTCTGTTGGGAAGAAGGTAAAAAGTTTTTTTGTTTATTTATAAACCTGTTCATACATTCCTGGGCATAACATATATATAAATGCATTCATTTACATAGGTTGGTTTATTTGAAACAAGTGTTAAAATTTATTTAACACTTCAATTAGTATATTATTATGCCTTGTACATTTTTAATGTGCATATTATTTATATATAGATCTGTGTTAAAAACAAAATTGTGCTTGGCTTGCAGGTTAGGCGAAGGTGGAGCTGGAACTTGGATTTTCATCTAATTAAATGGTTCCAGAGTTGTTTAAATTTCTGGATGGGTATAGTTCCATTCCTAAGTTGGGTAGGCAGGTAGGTAGGCCCTTAGGGCTCCAGTGCTTCAAAATGAAGCTCTGATACCATGTGTAGTAACCAAATTTAAACAGATAAGATTACTTCGATGCATAAACAATAAGCAATTTCTTTCATTTAGCATATAAGCAACAGAAATTTAAATAACAACATGCGAATACTTTTAAATAACCATCACATGTTCATGAGAATGCGTACATAAAAATACCTCTGCCTGATGCTAAATTCCCGACCTCTAATTGTCCTCTCTGCTGCTCCACCCAGACTGCTTGATGCTCTAACCAAACCCTGCCCAAAACCGACTAACCACCTAGCCAGCTAGGAGCAACCTATCTGGCTCCCTAGCTCCAAGATTCAGTGAGGATTCCTGGCCCCCGAGCCCAAAACTCCTAGCAACTTGGTTCCCCCTACCACAGTTCACCCAACCTCCAAAACCAAACTCAAAAACTAGAAAAATATCCAACAGAAAAATTACAGTCCTCTCCTCCCAATTTTTCATAATCCCCTTCCCGAAGGCCTCTGCCCAGTCATATCTCCCCCCATTCACCGACTCCCTACCCTCCTTTAATACCCACCCACCTTATCCCTCCATTCATTACCTTATCCTACCATTTATTACCTTATCCCTCCACTCAATGATTCATTCCCCCCTGCATACGTAAAGTCTTATAATAAATAATTTAAAGTTATTAAGCCATTTAATTCATCACCCAAATCATTGAATGTGTTAAGTAATAAATTAATTAATTAATAGACATTTATTAAACAATAAATAAATAAATAAATAATATTATTAATAGTTAATCATTACTTAACTAATACACATTAAGACAATTAATTATTTAATTAACTATACTTAATAAACCCTATGCAACTATTTAACCAGGGTTGTTACAAATGCTCAATATGTGAATTTTTATCAACTCCATAGACTGGTGCACCCTCTATCCACAACAATGCCTGGTCATGCTCATTTCCCCTATTCTAGAATTCAGTCACAAAAAAGTAGTTCGATATTTTTCCAAAAAAAGTTTTATCATGGAATATCAATTGTCTCAAAGCATTTATTCTATGTCTATAGTAGCGAGTACATGTCACTTGGTCTTTTCTTATGAGGTAGTCAATGTCATTATTTTCTAGTGTATCAGTTTGTTTTTTACATTTCCTGTTCCTATGCAAGTCAGATACTGCAACCACAAATGGATCCCAACAATTCTCTACACTTGTAAATGCAATGAAAAATGATGATAGTCCCAATTATCGAATTATTGAAAAAATATTTGTTTTGTTTTGTTGCAAATAGTCAGGAGAGATGCGAATGTTTTTGAAATCTATGTATCCAATATCAGATTTCGGGATTTTTTCTAGGTTTACTTTGTAATTGACATCCTTGGCCAAAAAAAATCTTGTAACTGGCCTTTCTTATTCACACCCACATGCAAGACAACAATTTCTCTATTATTATGCTCATTGTTTTGAAAAATAAATTTGTTATGTTATAGGAGAAGTCACCACTTGAATGTAGCATCTCCCATTGAACTATTTTATGGTAACTGAGTCATTCTATAATGTCATTGGGATGTGGATCTCCATAGAAAAATGTTGGGAAGTTCATTTTCTCAACACATTTGTCCTTGAATATTCCAAGTGGACATTTCCCCTCAGCAGGTGCATTTTCGACAATCTTGTCTTGCAAGTCACAAATGCGCTATGAATCAGTGAATCTATGTACCAATGTCTTAGTAGGTGTTTTGATTCTTCGATTCATCACTTGTATTGAATTCACTAGAAGTTTTGAGAGTTTGTGCAGAGTTGTCATCCTCTTCTCCAAGAACATTGTTCCAGTTCTCATTTATACAAATGTTTTGTGCTTTGTAAAGGGACCTGGAACATAATTATTTTAATGGTTTCATGACAACATGAACACGCACTTTACCTGTTTGATATGCATTTTCTTATTGCAAGCATCTTTTGCGATCCACAACAATTGTCATTATATCAATAATGAATTGTCACAAGGATTTTTTCACAACATCTAGCTGGACAGGCACATTAATAATTGATCCTATTAAGCCCATTTGGGGTTGTTTATAGCCCTAGGGTCTGATTTGTGCAAATGAAATTCGTAGAGAAACAAGTCTCTCTTCAAGTTTTGTAAGTTCACTTACATCTGACAGTGGTGTATTACAACTTATTTGGTCAGGGGTTGCAAAGTGTGGAATTTTTCCATTTTCAGGCGACCGTTTGCATGGAAGAAAATGTTTTCCACTTGAAAATGTTTTATCATTTAGTGTCAAGTAGAGGTATTCTACATCCAAATCAAGCATGAAAGACTTAGTGTTTTTTGTGGAATTCAATTGATTGCAAATTGCACATGCAATGGAAGGAGTTTCATTGATTTGTTTCATATAGGTCTGTCTTGCATCTTTCTTACGTAGGGAAATATACGTAGAAAATGTTTGTTGGTTTTGATTGGTAGTAGTGCATGGTGTTGGTTCTAGCCCACCAAATGTGACTTTTTCCTCTTGTACAGTGCCATGACCATTGTGGGCTATGTGATCATACATGTTTTTGTTGTTTTGTCCACGAACATTTTCTTTTAGGTTTTGATCTGTCAATTTATCTCTAGAAGGAAGCATAGTAATGTATTTTTTTCTCTCACGTATGGCCTTTTTCAAGTTTTCATAACTTAGTCTATTTTTTTTTCAAGTCCAGGATGACCCATGGAAACTAGGATGAGTTTCATTATGATTAAATAACATGCAATGCTTATGTATATTCGATGTAGTTTGGATGGCATTGACAATGGACCATGAACCGACAATATTTCCTATACTACCAATGCATTTTTTTCTCTCATGTATGACCTTTTTCAAGTTGTGATAAGTTAGTCTACGTTTTTTGTTTAATCCCTATAGGGCCTCATCACAACTGGGATGAATTTCACATATGAACTTTTTCAGGATGTGATAAGTTAGTCTACATTTTTTTTTAAGCCCTGTATGGCCTCGTCGCAACTGGGACAAGTTTCATTATGATCAAATAGCATGCTACGCATATGCAGATTCAATGGAGTTTGGGTGGCATGGACAGTGGAACCTGAACCAGTGGTATTTCCCATGAAAGGTTGATAATGGATATATTTCATATATGTTTTCAACGAGATGATGTCAATTGTTTGATCGTAATTTGAACCAATAGACCAGGAGTGTACAGTGTCATCTGGCAGGGTTGACCAGACCTAGATATTTACTCTAAATATGATACATATCCATTGCAAACAGAATCTACCACCCTCTACATTTCCTTTTTCATATGGCAGTGCCATGTTTACAAGGTATTCTTTCCAACTTCCAATTGCCGACATATTTTCTAGGAGATATGGCGAAAGGTGTTAATGCAAGAAGCTAAAATACTATTGGGTGTCGCCTATAATTGAATTGCAAAAGAACTGTACAGTGTAAATATGCAACGACTGCACATCAAACTCTGTTTCTACCAAATAGAAAATTTCATTGAACAAACTATATCCACAACTAGATGCAACAATTATTGTTATTTGCAAGCCATGGCAGTGTATACAATGCGTAATCCGTTTCCATTGTGATTCAAGGTCTTTGAAAATGAGGGAAAAGTAAATATGAGGTCCGCCAAGATTGCATATGGATAATTTTCTAAATAGTAGTGGTTCATAATGACCACTGAGAGGATTGGCATCATGGAAAAATATGCAGTTTTGTTGAATAGTAGATATCTTGTTTTTCTTGTCAATGACCATATTCCAATTGATATATTGAGGCACTTAGAAAAACACCATATACAAAATGTATATCCCCAAGGTCCCCTCTCATGTGCAGGCAGAATTACAGATGTAGACAATCGTGTATTTGAAAAATATGTAGTGACATCATGTGGTGCAACCCCCCTACCTCAGCAAGGTTTGTTGACCTCCCGATCAAGGATCGATCAAGAAACTGAGTTGGATCGACTCTTTGGGTCTCTGCTAGAACCCAAACCCACTTACACAGTTCCTTTCTCCAAATGCACAGGTCGTATGAGACCCGCGACTTCTCTCATGAGCGTTGTTCAACTTCCATGCCAACCAGGCGCTAGCTCCTCTCTGGCTAAGCCCCTTCCTTCTTGCGACCCCGGCTAAGACCACTCACCTAAATCAAAAGGAATTTCATGATTTCTCGTATTGGGTATTTTCATGTGATTCGCCGCAACTCTCCCGACCTTTGAAATCCCGACAGGGGCCTAGCACATGCTAGATCCTCCCTTATCCTCCATCCATATGACCCCTCGCTATGACCTGGGGAAAACCCTTTTGAGCGCTTCACGATTTTGCGTTTCGTAAAGTCTGTTTGCTTGTCCTTCCGAAACCAAAACTTGCAAGTTCTGCTCACTAGATCAATGGTCCACAATCCCCATGATCCAATGATCCTAATCTCCTTTTCGTGTATCAGGACTTCGCGTTTCGTGAAGTTGGAGGACTTCTCACCTCCCTTCTCCCGATATCTGAACTCCTAATATCTCCCTAGACAATCAACGGTCCATGCTCTCTCTTCGATCAACGACTGTGATACTTTCGTGAGTTCTCACTTCACAAATCCTCATGACTCTTCCTTTTTACCTTTCCACTCTACGAGTCAGCAAAATATTGATCTCTCGCCATGTGCCCTATCTCAATTGATGGTTCCGATGATTTCGAGACTTTGGGACTTCACAAATAACACTCTCCTATACAACTCCAAGGGTTAAACCTTGTTCACCTTCCTCTGGATCCAATGGCTATTGGTCCACGCACTCAGATATGATGACTAAGATCTGTTCTCCTCCTGCGTTCTCTTCTAGGTGTCTAGAAGTGAGATTCAACGCTCCAGATATCTTCCTCTTCAACTAATCTGATGTTTTTTTTCGCTCCTCCTCCTAAGCTTTCAACTTCTCCCAACTTGGAAGAATTCAAATGTTTTCAAATACCTCAACCTTTGATTTCTCCGCGAGTCCTACTACTTGGGTCTCATCTATGTTTCTGAGAATGCTTTATCTCTTGAGATTTTGAACTTGAAACAAGTTCTCTCTACGTGCACTCCTTTCGCTTTGCCTAGCCTTCGACTAGCTGTCTTTCAACAATTCATCTGAGTTTTGGCCTGGTGCACTCCTTGCACAGGTCTTCCTCTAGAGTGTTTAGTAACTCTATTCCTCTTTCACTAATTGAGCTTCAATTGATAGGACCTCAAAGGTCTTTATCCCTTATGTCCCTCGAAGATATGTTTGTGCCCTCTTGGAAACTTCTTATCAACTCTCCTTGTTGAGCCACAGAGTATTTAGTAACTCTATGAGTGTCTTCTCCTTGACACTCTTCTTATCTCTGAACTCGAAACATCGTTCTCCTTGTGCACTCCTTACACTCGCCCGATACCCACCTGGCTGAGATCTTACTGAATCTTCAACAATTTTTTTCTCTCTATTCCTTCCTCTGCACAGTCTTTCCTCCAAGGTATTCAACAACCTGGAGGCTCCTTTATTGAGTTTATAATTCTTATGGTGTGCCCTCTTTTCACATTCTTCCTAAACTCAAACTAGAATTCAAATCTTCACTCTTTGCACCTGCTCACGGACTTTCAAGACTTTGTTGTGCACTTCTTGCACAGCCTAAATAACCCAGAAATAACTCAACAACTCTCAAATCTTTAAGAAGTCCATCTCAATCCTACAATTGAAATTTAACATATACATCTACAACATATGTTAACATACAGATATCATTCAAAGAACACAAAATTTAACATAAATAGACATCATATGCAGGAAGCAATGATTTTCTTTGTATTAAGATCAATGTTTGTTTACAACTGTGTACAAGATTGAACTATCACAGAGTCTTGGTTCTTTTCTTCCTCTTGCTAATCTATCGCTATTCTAACCTCTCATTTTCTAACTCTCTCTTTCTTTTTACAAGAAGGCTCTTCGAGCTTATCCTCTCCACCGCCTAAATGATATCATCATCTAAGTTAAGACACCGTATCCTATGACTCATTATAAAGAACACAGATCCATACCTATATCGGATATAGACCTTCTTACCATCAATCATTTAGACGAAACCATCCACACCGGTCCAAATTCATGGATTTGGCTTTTTATCAACCTTACACATAAATTTACATAATTTAGTGTTTCAAATTATGGAAATGAGAGGGTCGGTGCCTCTCCTTATCTTCAGATGCATGATGATGTGCTGATTTGTTGGTGCATTTGTCAAGGTGGAAATATGCTCCTACATCATACTCCATTGTTGTGAAAAGTTCATGAGCTCCTACTCATGAGCTCTCCAGCTCTGTTGAAATCCACCTGGGTCCCAAACTCTCTTCTGGAGTTGTCCATCTTCTCCACTACCTTGTTGTTGTTTTTGTTACTGCTTCTTCTTCCATGATACTATGGTAGGTTCTCCTTTGTTCAAATTCCCCTTCCTAACTACTTCTTGTGCTAACCTCAACATCAGCCTCCTGATTTTTTCAATCACCCTATCCAGTTGCTCTACTGGATGAATCCTTCCTTCATGCAGATTATTTTATTGCATCTCTTCCTTCTCCCGATGAAAGGACATATTGTATTGACCTCTCATTCTATCTTCTTCTCGTGTAACACTAAATTTCCATTCTGCTACAAATTTCAGTTCTATATTTTCCTCACTGAACTGTTGTTCAGCCATGTCCCTTAACAGATTATTTTCTGCCAACTTCCTTGGCGCTGATTCAGTTCCAGTTTATTCCAACTACTCCCCAGGATGGTATACTCCTCCATCTATTTCCAACTTACAATGTTGAATGTGCATGATTTTCCATATCACTCTTCTCTCCATAGCTTCTAGTTCTCCACATAGATCAGTAAAATCCATGTTGCATGCTTCCTCTTCCCAATGTTGCAGTGACCTCTTGTTCAACTTCCTGGTTGAAAATTTTGAACCATTCCTCAAAATGGTCTTCTTCTTCTACTGGGAAGACTTCAATATCTTCTCTTTTTCCTCTGCTTTGACAGTTCTTGCTGGTTGTCCTTTTGTTGTTTAACTTGCAACACATGCTCTAGCCTCAACTTGGTTGTTTGGAAGGAATATTTGAATTCCCCCAATGATTATAATACTCCACCTTTTATCCTCCCCTGTCAACACTCCTTGCTAATCTGAACTCACCTCTGAGTTCAGGAGATTTTCATACAGTCTCATCTCCTGTCCCTTGCCTACCTAACAATCTGGGTTTTCTTCCCTACTCTCCTGACAGTCTATGAGATCCTTCGATGATCCCATCTCATTGCCCACCTGGAAATATGAACTTTCTCTTCTACTCTCCTGGCAATCTATGAGATCTCCAACTGATCTCATCTCATTGCCCACCTAGAAATGTGAAAGTCCATCACTTTCCACCTAGAAGTTTATGAGATCCTTATCTAATCTCTCCTCCTCATCATCACTGAGGTTTTTTCCAAATTATGGGTCACAAATGTAAATCACTTTCCTTCTCGTGGTACTGAGGTTTTCATCATCTCTCAACCACCTTCTCAACATTTGTTGTTGCCTTCTGGCCATCAACTTCTGGACAGGCCATTCTACTTTCCTCTTCAATGGCCATTCATATGTAGAGTGTACCTTTGCATCCAACTGCATATTTAATGCTAGTCTCTCCATCTTTTCTCTTATTTCTATGAGTTCTTTCTCTATCTCAACTTTGGTTTTCTGCTGGTGGTCCTTGTCTTGACCACCCCTATGGCCTTTAATAGCCATCTTCACCCTTTTTTTTAACTCATCTGGTTGTCTACCATTTACTCTACAACTTGCAAGAAATCATACACAAAGCATCAGTACTCTGTCTCCCTCTTCTCTTTCTCCTGAAATCTACAGACGAAATTAGGCTCTGATACCACCTGGCACAACCCCCTACCTCAGTAAGGTATTTCGACCTCCTGGTCAAGGATAGATCAAGAAACTGAGTCATATCAACTCTTTGGGTCTCTGCTAGACACCAAACCCACTTACACAAGTCCTTTCTTTAAATGCACAGGTTGTGTGAGACCCACGGTTTCTCTGCTAAGCATTTTTCAACTTCCGCGCCAACCAGGCGGTAGCTCCTCTCTGGCTAAGCTCCTTCCTTCTTACAACCACGACTATGACCACTCTCCTAACTAAAAAGGAATTTGACAATTTTGTGTATTATGTCTTTGCATGTGAGTCACCCTGACTTTCCCGACCTCCGAAATACCGACAAGGGCCTAGCGCATGCTATCTCTTCCCTTATCCTCCATCCATATGACCTCTCACTATGACCTCGGGCCAAACCTTTCGAGCACTTCATTATTTCGCGTTTTGCGAAGTCTGCTTGGTCTTCCTTCCGAAACCCGAACTTGTGAGTTTCGCTCACCATATCAACGATCCACAATACCCATGATCCAACGGTCTTGATCCCCTTTTCGTGTATCAGGAATTCACGTTTCGTGAAGTTGGAGGACCGCTCACCTCCCTTCTCCCAATATCCGAACTCCGGATATCTCCCTGGAAAATCAATGCTCCATGCTCTCTCCTCGAACAATGGTTGTGATCCTTTCGCGAGTTCACACTCCGCAAATCCTCACGACTCTTCCCTTTGACCTTTCCACTCTATGAGTCAGCGAAATTCTGATCTCTCACCACATGCCCTGTCTCGATGGACAGTTCTGATGATTTCTATACTTCGTGACTTTCGAAATCCCACTCTCCTATGCAAATCCAAAGGGTTAAACCTCATGCACGTTCCTCTAGATCCAAGGGTTGTTGGTCCACACAATCAGATCTGACAATTGAGATCTATTCTCCTCGTGCGTGCTCTTCTAGGTGTCTGGTCATGAGATTCAATGCTCCAGATCTCTTCCTCTACAGTTGATCTAACGACTATTGTCTCTCCTCCTCCTTAGCTTGCAACTTCTCCTAAATTGGAAGAATTCAAATGTTTTCAAAGGCCTCAAGCTTTGATTTCTCTACGATTTTGGATACTTGGGTCTCATCTGTGTTTCTAAGAATGCTATTGTTAGGCTCCAATCTACTGGTGTAAATCAGAGTACATTAATTATCAACCCTGAGTTTGTAAGACTTTGATGCACACTCAAAATATATGATCTTAGAAATGGATTTAGTTTATTCTAATGAAATGAACTAGAGAGCTGAATATGAAAGAGATACTAAGCTTCTATTCAGAAGTCTTGTTCATAGTTTCTCATAACATTAGTCAACAATGTTTATCTAAGAGTATAATCATTCAAAAGACATTCAAATCTAGATCAGAGACTTATCAATGCTAAGAAGACAAAACTCTTATTCGAGATATGAATTCATTGTTTTCTTTCATTCATTAGTAATCCTCACTAGTCTTTGTTAAATCAAGATAACTGAAAGTATAAATAACTTCAAAAAGCATTTGTAAACATCTTAATGCTTGAAAGAAAACTTCACATTGAATTCTTATTCAAGAAAATATTCACAACATGAGAAATGATTACAACATCAAGTATCTAACTACAACAAATTCATAAGTAAAGCTTATCTAAAACAAGATCTTGATCTAAAACTTATGATAGAAGATTGCTTTGAAAACAACAAAAAGAAAGAGTGTACTAGTTTGGCAAAGGGGGCCCTCCAATGCTTCACTGGTACACTTGAGATGCTTCAGATAAGAATGAATTTGTAGCAGCATTCAAATTACCATCACATCCATATCAACAATCATAAACAAAAAATTGATCTTCAAGACTAAATTTGTAGAGTTTTCTCCATTCCCAAGGTTATAAGACTAGTTTGAGAGTTGAGGTATTCGTACAAAATGTTCAAAACTGAAAGTGCTAAAAATACTCCAAAATATGGTTATCAGATCCACATATTTAGTTAGGAATTCGAATTCCCTTCTTATATCCACAAAATAGGGCATAAATCCCAAGAAAACATGAAACTATCATTGATTTCCTAGAAAATCAGGGGAGTTTCTGCACAGGTGTCCTGGTTTGAACAACATTGACTAGGCACTTGGAAGACTCAAAATTCGACTCTAAAAGATAATATTCCATTCTTGGACATTTGTGAACAAAACCCATATTTTAGATTTCCTTGGTTTGACTTGCACATATGCAAAGCTAGGAGCATTTACGGGGATTAGTGACATCCCGTAATTTTTGTTATTTTTCAAATTTAATACTAAAAATTCCAAAAGCTCAATTCAAATGCTAAATAATGATAAATGTACCTTTCATGACTTATTTGATGAGAAATATGATGTAAGGTAAGATAAAATGAAAGGTTTTAAGGATAAAACCATGGTTTATGACGGAAAAAAGTGGTATGAAAATGGACTCAACAGTTATCTCTCCTAAGATTTTGAGATTGAAACAAGTTCTCTCCGCGTGCACTCCTTGTGCTTTAACTAGCCTTCGACTGATAGCCTTTCAACACTTCGTCTGAGTGTTTTCTTGGTGCACTCCTTGCACAAGTCTTCCTCGAGAGTGTTCAATAACTATGTTCCTCTTTTCCTCCTTGAGATTCAACTGATTGGACCTCAAAGGTCTCTATCCCTTATGTCCCTCAAAGAGATGTTTGTTCCCTCTTGGAAACTTCTTCTCAGATCTCCTTGCTGAGACATAGAGTATTCAATAACTATGTGAGTGTCTTATCCTTGACTCTCTTCTTATATCTGAACTCAAAACAGAGTTCTCCTTGTGCACTCATTGCACTCGCTCGATACCCACCTGGCTGATCTCTTACAAAATCTTCAAAAAAAAATTTCTCTCTATGCCTTCCTCTGCATAGTCTTTCCTCCAAGGTATTCAACAACTTGGAGGCTCCTTTCTTGAGTTTATAAATCTTCTGGGGTTCCCTCCTGGAACATTCTTCCTGAACTCAAACTACAATTCATATTTTCACTCTTTGCATCAGCTCACAGAGTTTCAAGACTTTGCTGTGCACTCCTTGCAAAGCCTAAAGAACCCAAAATAACTCAACAAATCTCAAAGCTTTAAGAATTCTATCTTAATCCTACAATTGAAAGTGAAAATATACATGTACAACATATGTTAATATACAAATATCATTCAAATAACACATATAACATAAATAGACATCATATGCAAGAAAAACTTATTTTCTTTGTATTAAGATCAATGTATGTTTACAACTGTGTACAACACTTGACTATCACATACTCTCAATTCTTTTCTTCCTCTCGCTACTCTATCGCTATTCTAACCTCTCATTTTGTAACTCTCTCTTTCTTTTTACAAGAAGGCTCTTCGAGCTTATCCTCTCCACCACTTAAATGCTCTCACCTTCTAAGTTAAGACACCTTATCCTATGACAAATTACAAAGAATGTAGATCCAGACCTGTATCAGATCTAGACCTGCTTACAGTTGGTCATTTAGACAAACCCATCCACACCTATCCAAAGGCATGGCTTTGGATGTTTATCAATATTACACATAAATTTACATAATTTAATGTTTTGAATTCTGGAAATGAGAGGGTCGGTGCCTCTCCTTATCTTGATATGCATGTTGATGTGTTGATTTGTTGGTGCATCTGTCAAGGTGGAAATATGCTCTTGCATCATCATGTATTCCATGCAACTTCAAAATAAAATTAGATGTCAATTCGTATTCATACAACTCCAATGCCTCAACATCGCCATTTTTTAAGCATCCCAAGAAATAATCTATCAATCCATTGCATAGGTCGACCGAGGAATAACAAAAATGCAATAGAACCTGAAAGGCATTGAAAAGGTAATCTCCTATAGTATACGAGAATGCATCCAATCTAAAAATCCCATTGGTATGAAATACCTCATCGATGTTGTCATGTACAATGGAGTATATATATATCTCATAGGAATCAACATCTCATAGGAATCAACATCTATTACTTGTTTCATCTCTTAAACTGTGCTTTTCAATATTTTTCATAGCTATTTTAAATTTATATGAAAACAGAGAAAAAAAAAAAGGGAAAAAAAAGACAAATAGAAAACTACAAGTGTGGAACTGTGTACCAATCCTGCTATGTATCCTTCAACCTTCTTCTAGTCAAATTCAATCCCCCATAGCCTCCACAACACATGACAAGAAAACAAACATACATTGAACAATGAACCAAACAGAAGAGACAACACAAATAAACAACACGGTAAATTTGCTGAGCAAAAAGATCGAGTACTCAAGGTATATCATTTTCTAACCTATTCATGTTGTGCATCCTACAAGCTTATCAGAGGCAAAACATGCTCTACAAGATAGAAAGGGTAGGAGAATAAAATCATTCCCTATCACAAGACCCTGGCAGATGGTTTCCCCCTTCTGACAACTCTGAATTCATTTTCTAAACCTGTTTTCATCTCTATTTATGAAGCATCTATGGAATGATATCTAGGACGTGGAAGTTTTCATATGTGATTGGAAGGGAACAACATGGAAAAAATGCACAAAATGCATGGTTTACAGGAACAAAAAATAAGAGGAGAAAATCTGGTTTTCTTTTTTATATGTCACCATGGTTGCGACGAAGGCGAGTTATGTATAGAACATTAACATTCAAGAACAAGGAATAGATTTTGGTCACAACAACCACATAGAAAAATGTTTTGCAACATAATTTCAAGGGATACTATTGGAAATTCTTTCTTGCAAGGTGCAAACATCAAGAATAAAAAATGAATAGCAACGAAATGATGGCACAAAAACTTACCCATCAAGGACAAATGATAGAAGCGCATATCCAAAACTTGCAAACCACAACAACAGGTCCAACAACTTGCAAATTTGAAGAACAAAAAACCAGTGAAAAACCACAAAGAGGTCCAACTGCAGTTGCATGACCTCAACTTTGCAAAGCTAAATCAAACAACAACAAGTAGCATCGAACGAACCAACGAACAAGCAACAACCAATGAACCGGTAATGTTGATGAAGAACAGTATTGCCCAATTTCACTATAGACAACACTATATCAAAAAATGGAATGAAACTATATTGTAACACATCTACACAATTAACATTTAACGTTGTGAGGCATGTTAGGTAAACACTTAAGACTGTTAGAACTGTCGAAGGGCATCGCACTATGGAAACATTTAAGAAAGAATGCAGTGTGGCATGCCTGTTTACGTATGCAACAATGAAAAAGACTCTAGAAGTACACAACAATAAATAAAAATCAAACATAATAACAGTAATAAAAATAAATAATAACAATAACACATAAGACCTCAAATATATTATCCAATGAGATCACGACATATATGTTTTTTTTTATTATATAAATAATAAAAAATAATGTTTTTAGTTATGTAGCTCGAACAATAGAAATTATGCAAAAATTTGTAGTCAAACGAAAAACTAATATAAAGTCAACGAATTCTCAATCGTTGTAAACTTTGCATATCTAAAAATTTCAGTATCAATAGTACAAATTCAAAAAGTATCGTAGAT
>SNQJ01S0033061.1:27905-38277 GCA_010110895.2 Picea sitchensis | reverse complement strand
ATTTGGGAAAGTAGTCTAGGATTGAACCATTCCCTATGTTGAATATACTATATATGAAAGGTTAACTTGCCTAGAAATTCCTTCAATCTCTAATATCAATCCTAAAATGATTTTCCAACATTCTATTTGATTTCCTTAAATTTTTCAATACACTACTATTATGATTTTTGCTTCTAAAATTCTCTAATCAAGTACCTTGTTATTTCACAAAATATCTTTGTCTATTTTCTAGGTATCTCATAAATGCACTAGGCTTGTAATCCGTGTACCATTGGAAATCTCAATCTCTAAAGTTAGTCTCTAACAATGCATTTTTTAATACTTCATCTATGATTTTGTTCACCATCGAGATAGATTCATAGATGAAACAATTTTACTCTCAATTTTCCTGGTTGATTCCATGGAACACATGATACTTGGGAGTTTGATGCAAATATACATCCTCTATAATTTGTTGCTTCTATTCTCACTTTCAACAGGGTGTTTGTATCGTTTTATTTCTGCAAAACTTTCTTGACCTGACCTAGAAGGATCTTCTAATCTAATTTCCATTAAAACAAGTGTACAAGTATTGAAGTGTTCTCACTCTCATTGTGATCATCCCAACTATGATTTGGATAATTTTCATTATGATGCATTACCTTCATCTTCATTTGTAACTTTGTCTCTATTACCAACCATTAGGATCTAGTATAACCTACTTATATGATATTGTCCTCTCCCTCTCTCTCTCCATGTGGTCTAAGGATTCCATTTCCTAAGTGATGCACCATTGAAATCACCTCTCTTCCTCTCTATGTGCATCAAGTTCCATATCTACAACAACAAACTCCACATACACATAATTTATTCTTATTTATCCTACACTACAACTACTTTCGATTGTTTTTTCTCCCTTTTTCTTCAATATGTACTTTCCAAACTATTTGATGTAGAAAATTTATTTACACATACCTCTCAATTATTTCCTTTTTATACTCCTCTAGACACATTTATCTTTCTACTGTCTTATCTCATCTCCATTATTCCTTCTCCAAAACCTTTATGTGATGGACTTGTGCTACCATTATTTGCATCAATCCCTTTTCAATGAACATCTTGATCCATAGTGGTATTTCTAACAAAAATATCCTTCTTGGTCCCTCCTCAAACTATTTTTCATTGGCACAAAAATATGTGTTGTATTCAATGGTGAATTCCACAATGTATCCTTCCCTTATTTTTTCAAACCAGAAATCAATTTATCGAGTCCATCTATTGTTTAGGGTTTCTAATCAGGCGATTGTTGCCTGATCCCAAACCACTAATTCTTGAGAGTCATGTATAGAATTAATTTCTTCCAATATCTTTATCCATTGATACAATACAAATTGAAACTCAACAAAGAAAATATCATTCTTGTCATATTAAAGGTACCAATCCTACCTTGATTCAGGGTTTATATGTAGTAGGTTCTAGGTTTCTATTTGTGTAAACTAAATTTCTATTCCTGTCATCCAATATTGGATCTCCCACCATGAGGGTATCTATGACTTAGAAATGTTTTCTTCTACGATAAATTCATCCTATATTTGCAATGAAGCCAATTCTTGGAAATAAATTCAAACCCTAGGTTCTAAACTCAAACCAATAATAAAGTCCATTAGCATCTACATATTTAATATCCTAATGAACATTATAGAAAAATATGGAAAAAATAAGAAAACATAATATCCAATGTCAAACATTATCCATACATTTAGTATACATTAAGATAAACATAAATAACTATGAAATGTTTAGAGGGGGAACCAAAACACAATCCTTTGTATATGGTCCATAACATCATTGCATACATAACACCTTATAAATTCATATTGTTGTCGAGGGATTTGAACAGCTTAATCTTGGATTATTTTATACAATTACTAATATTAAGGATGACATACAAGATGCAATTACTTAATCATCTATCCAACCCTCATCCTATAATTTACATGTTCTTATATACACTCTATATCAGTTAAAACAAAGTATAAAATACTTACAACTTCCTAGATTGAAATATTATATTTCATGGATAAGTTGACATGATTATTCTAATTACAATCTCAAAATTCTATGTACAAGTCAAATGGGCCATATAGAAGAAAACTAGGCACGTAGAAAAAATCTGGGCACATTATTAGGATTAGATGCATGCAAATCTTCAAAACTAAAAAATAAGCAGCCAACACTTGGTTTCTATAAAAACAAGTTGGTTCTACCTCAATAAGATGTAGAATTTGACAGGGTAGAGATGAAGAACTCCAAGCATTACATTTTTTATTAAAATGGGCCATATATGTGTGTGTGTGTGTGTGTGTGTGAGAGAGAGAGAGAGAGAGAGAGAGAGAGAGCTTTGGTTTCATATTTCGACATGTTGGATGGTTTCTCCTATTCACCTATGACTCTTCATTTTCTCCTAGAATAAATGTTTACAATGTTATTTACAATAAAATAATTATAAGGATTAGGTATATGAGACTCCCCCCTTGTTGCACGTCAAAATTCCTCACTTCGATAATGTCATATTCTCATTGTTGCATGTGTCTCACTTTTGTAACAAGTGTCGTAAATGTCACATTTTTGTTATACATATGTTGCATTGCAAACAACACCATGGAAACACTTGATACATCCTCTAGAATATGTTGGAATGAGAAACCACATCATTTGACAGACTAAACAAAGTGTTTTTCCTTGAGAATTGGTCATCTTGAATTTTTTTTGGAAAATCAATGCTCCCCTGCTCATATGTAGGGAGTGCTAGTGCTCTATGTCCATGTCGCAGGGAGTTTTGCAACACTCTATTTCCCATTTTGAGGGAGTGTCGATTGGTTGATAAAATCATGGGAATAAATACCCCTTTTCTCTAAGGACAACTAGAGATGATCTGGGTTGGTTTGGCTCTAATCTAAGCTTTAGGCTACATCGACGTGAGATTCCACAATGGATGGAGTCATATCCTCAGTTGATCCCAAATATAACCAAGGTGGTTGAGCCTCTCAAAGCCTATAAAGGGAGGCATTGTCATGGTGAAGAGGAGGAGAATAATAAAAAAAAGTATTGTCATTATGATCGTGGATCTTTCGAGCAAGGGGTTGGACAAGGAGGACTTGGAGAGGTTGTTGAAACTACATCTACATATTGTAAGTATATTTTTAATGTTCTCATTAATATATGTTTGTCCTATTTCCTTCAAGTTAGTGTATTATTTCATATGCTTGTCTATTATGGATGAATTTGGTTTAAACTAATCTTGGTAGAGTAGGAAGTCTTTGTTTTATTCGATGTCCATTGAATTGTATATATTGTGTCATGCTAAGGAGATTGGAGATGAAGTCCAGATTGGATTAAGCAAGGAAAAAATTTGGAGCAAGGTACATGATACTTTCTTCTTCTCTTTATTTTGATTAGATTAACTATATTTAAAGGGATGTTAGTATCCATTTGCATATTTCTGTCTTGGTAGTAAGGGTCTAGAATCTAAGAGGATATTTACCTGTCCAGAGGGGAATTTTCCTATAACAGAAATTGGCGACTCCATTGGGGATCAAACCCTTCAGTTTTAGTTTTTTTCCATGGTTTTTCTTTACGTTTGCCCCATTTTCAGATCCTGTTTGCTGATTTAATCCATCCATACATATGTTTTCTTTGATGAATTTGTCTCACAGAGTCTTTTGATCGAACTTCTCGAGTTTTTGAATTTTCTGGGTTGTTCCCAAGCTTTCTCAGAACCTACGCCCTCTCCAGTTACACTTAGAGCATTGATTTATTGATCAACACTCCCATAGAGTGTGTTAGGGAGAGTTGTAGCGCTCTGGTGTTGTTGTATCCAGAGCACCAATCTTTCCTCACTTTGAGAAATTGTTGACTGACTTTTTCCTTGGTGTAGTTATTTGGTATTTCTCTCTAACTCGGATCCTATTCTATCATTTTTTAACTTTTTTCAATATTGAAACTTGCTTCTTTTAAGTTTTTTTATCTTTGATTGGATTTTATTGTATTTCCTTCTTGCAAAATCAACCTTTCTTCTTCAAATTTGGGTTCGTTTTGATTCTTCTTCGTTCATCCGATCCATTAAATATGGTTGCAAGGAAACTTGGAGATATATTTACTATTTTAATTGATCTCTGACCTTCATACATTTCCGAAATATTTATTAAGTGTGTTTTTTTGTTTTTAGTGTTTTTCTTTAGATCATTAGTTTGTTTTTCTGTCTCTTATTGACTGTTCGGAGAGTGAATTTTTTTTGTGTTATTTTTGCTTCCCATTTTCCAAAGTCACAATAGTGAAAAATATTTTTATTATTGAAATAAGAATCATTAAATGAATCATTCAATTCACATTTACAATCAAATGAAAGAATACTTTTTACAATTGGTTTTTGTATACCGAAAAATAATTTTTTATAATTTAGCAATTAATTGGATTCTTGTTGAAAACAAATGGCATGAATTTTTTGCATTCTTGTGTTTCATAGTTAAAGAAATAAACTATTATCCTTCCTGTACATAGAAGTTCATTGAAAGAAATGTTTTCTTAACACTCTTTTACTTCTTTTGGATTTGGTTCACAACATCATTAGTTTCACTCTTATTCACCTCTCTGTAAAGAAAAACCACTAAAACCAACGCGAATTAAAAAATCAATCTAGAATTTTTTTTTTTTTTAAGCTCGTTACACCAACAATAGACAAGGACTAACGCTTTGGAATAGGATGTGAGAATAACTCTCCAAATCATTCAAGACAAACTTTGAATCTTTCCATAGGGAGAGTAAATCCAATTTTAGTATAAGCATAGTCAGGATCCCCCTCTCACACAGGGGTTGTACACAAGGTCACATTTGGGAGATCAACAAAGATTATACCTCTGAGGCTTAACCATCCCTAGTAGTCAGATCGTATATTAGGGGTTCTTATTGAGGTTCAATTGTCTTCATTTGGTGTCGGTTCTTCATGAATTACGTATCTGTTCGAGGTCTTTTGGAGTTTTATTGGTCCACTTGTCCTCAATTCTATTGAAAGATTTCAGACTTGATATCTTTCCCATATGCTCGGACTCGACTATCGATTATACCCACCCAGAGGATAACTACAAGTTGGTTTCCTTAGTAGCCATAATCCTTAGGGTCCTTACATGAGGTGACGGTGAAGGGAAGCCTTCACTGTACCTGGAACAAACATTGGTCAAACTCACTTGGGCTCCTTGGAGGGTGACCCGTGGGAAAAACCATGAGGAATCTTAAACCAATGAGTAATTCCATTAAGAATGTCTCCAATGTAATTGATACACTCACTCATATCCTATTCCATTCTCAATTTGATCATGCGATTTTGTATTTCATCACCAACTAGTAAGTTAATTGAGAGAAGATGTTGTTTGCTTGTTGGTTTTTCTATATTTTTAGTGAGTGTTGTTTATTTACTAAATTGTTTTTCAAAATTGAGACTATAGAAAATAAAGGTCTTCGTAGATCATGTAGGATGCAAGGGCTTCCTATGGAAGGCTACAAACTCTTAACTCCTAATTCACCTTAATATTGTTATCGTGAAGAGGTTGAGAATCATTCAGATGATGGGAGCACTACTACTGCTTTGTTAGAAAATCTTGAAAGAGACTTACTTATGGTTGAGGAAGATTCCATTATTCCTATTAACCCAATGTCGCAAGTTCCTCTCGATCCACTCATGCTCCGATTGGACTCGTCAGGTAACGTCATAGAATAATATTACCCTCATCTATCACCAAGGCCATACACTCAGACATAGATGGAATCCACACAACCATACTTTAATGATGAGTACAGGACCCCTGTCCATTCTACTGACATGGTAAATACGCAACAAACCCATGTTCGTTCTATATGGAGAACTCCATCGGGATGTGACCTTTATGAAAAATTCAATTTTAGTCGACCACCTTTTGACCCACTTACCTCTGTTGGTGCCAAGGCAGGACCATCTGGTCAGACTATTAATCATCCCATCTAACAAGTATTCAATCATGATTCCACGTCAATACAATTTCAAAGTAACATCAGAGTTGTATTGTCTAGTGATATACAAGGTAATTTGACAGTTACTACTACCACACCACCTCTTCAACCTACAACTCCTTATATTACACAAAACCCTATTAGGACACTTGTGCATCACATAATGTAGAACCCTACCATACATGCACACTCAACTATGGGAAAAATATTGACTAGGGGGAAACCATCATCTAGCGAACCCGTCCCTCTCGGGGGACAACTGCCCTTACACATATCCACTAGGGGGAAACCCCCTTTTATTGGTCAAACCCCAGTTTTCACCCAATCCATGGTAGGGGGACAACCTTTTTTTTTTGGAAACCCTCCATAATCTTGGGGACCACCCCAAGGAGGTATGTTTCATCAACCTTATCAAGGAGGGTCATAATTCCCTAACCCACAAGGAGGAATATCGAATCCTAATCCTTATTTACTACAGTCTAGACAACCTTTCTCGGGGGTCATGAATCCCACTTGGGGTCCTCAAGGACAACAATCTTATCCTCCCCAAAGGAAAACTTTTTACCCTCCTCAAGGAAAATTTTTTTACCCCCCTCAAGGGTAAATGTTTTATCCACCTCATCCTAATCAATCGACCTATCCTCCCACATGATATACTTTTTATCCTTCCCAGAACCAAACATGTTTCCCTTCTCCTTTCATGAACGTTCCTCAGTAGATGAATCCTACCTATACTGGCCAATAACAACAGACACAGGAGGGCCTACTTGCTACAAAAATCCATATCAACCACTTTATGGCCCTACTGGTGTCCCTATGCCACACCAGTATCATCCTCAGGTCAACTGAGAACTACCATTCCTAGCCACGCTAGATATACCAGATTTATCATGGTTGAAAAATGATCCCATATTAAACTTTACTTTTTGTCCAGTAATTCCTACTAATTTACCTTCTGACATCCAAAAATTTGATGGTAAACCTGGCAAATACCCTAAAAAACACATTATGAAGTTTCATCTATGGTGTTCATCAAACTCACTTATGGATAATTCTATCCGGCTACATATTTTCTAGTGCACACTTACGGGTTCAACAACCAAATGGTACATTGAAATCGAACGTGATACTTTTAAGGATCTCAACTCCCTTTCCAAAGATTTTCTCACGCATTTTCAATTACCCATCTGTTATGAGACCGATACAAAACTCTTGACCTCCCTTTGTCAAACTAACTCTGTACATCTCTTTGATCACATTCATGAGTGGATACAACGATGAAGGTTGATCAAAGCGAACATTCTTGATCAATTATTGCATGAATGGTTTACTAAATATATTTTACCTCCACTTTCTCGTGACATCTCCATGGGTGGTTTTGTCACTAAAGAGGAATCCATTTCCCGCACTCAATACCTAGACTTTGTTTATTCCCAATCCAATACTTTGTATGAATTGATATTGAATTCTCCCCACACATCCACTGATCCATCGAAACCATCTTCTAAAGCTCATGCAGATGGAATTATCGATGTCGTCAAAGCCCAATATCCATCAAAGTTGGCTGGCTCGACTAATCTCTTCGTTCCTACACCTGCTACCAATTCAACTTCACTCTCATCTACCTCCCCCTTGACTCAAATATCTAAAGTGAATGGAGTTCAATATGCTTCACCACAACAACCAGGGGAAAAGAAGAAAATAAAAAATAAACCAAAGAAGAACAATAATCATAATTAAAATCCAAATACACCAACTCAACCACCTACTCCTGAGAAACAATAATTGGCCCTTGACCAAGTTCTGTAGATCCTTGGTCACTTTTGACCTATTTTGGGACTTTGACAGGTTGTCGAAGGAAAAGCACAAATCGAAGTAGAGATCGCGGGATCTCGACCTCTTTTTAGGGCTTTTTGGGTTTTCATCTTATGTAATGGGTATGGGGATATCGGCCCATGGGTTTACCCATTTTTAGGCCCTTTTTTTAATCTTTAAATAGATATCTAGGCGATGTAGTAAGTGGCCAAGTTGTAAGTTGTGCTAAGTGCAAGTGATAGTTGTAAATGTTATGTGCATACTGTGTGAGACTTGCAAGGCTAAGTGCAAGTGACTGTAAGATACTGTGTAAAGGCTTTGTGCTGTAACCTATCTCAGAGAAGGAGGATATAGAGAAGTGCACAGATCTCTTGTCCTATGCAGAGTAGGATTTGGAGGCTCTCTACATGTAACTGATTGACATAAGATAATAGAAGAGAAGAAGAGTTGGTGGACATATCCCTAGGCCGAGAGTGAACCACATATATCCCGTGTTTCTATGCTTTGTGTGATGTATTTATGTGTTTTTGTATTTACTTTGTTAGATTATTTGATATATAGATTTGTTGTTTCTTTGTGCTTAATTATATGGAGGAATACTATATCTAATTGATGTGAATGTGCTTAGTTCTTGAATCTACTAGATCTGGGTGAATACTGCGATGCTCTGTAATTAGGGTTCTATCTAAGAAGTAGATACTGGTTAAATATTGATGAACTGTAACTGCTAAGTGCTCGATTAAGGTGTTACCATCACAGATCGGTGTCCCAACTAGGGTTACAGACATTTGAGTCTTGCAACCACCTCTGCCTCTACCTCGGGTGAGACTTCATCTGCTTCACAGGTGTTTCCAAAAGGGCCGGTAGTTAGGGTTTTGTTGGTGTGCTTTTGAGCATTGAAACCTGGGTCTTCCCCTATGCCAACAAATGGTTCCTCTGTCGGGACCTGAAACTGTGATTGTTGAGAACTGAAGAAAAGAGAAATCTTTTTGCGTAGATCTGTTTCCCTAGTGCGTAGTATTCTGCTTGACCTATAAAGCTCTGTGCTAAGAAGAGAGGTCAGATCTGAAGAAAAGAGGTAATATCGTGAAGATTTGTGTTGTGTTGAAGGTAAGATAAGTGGAAATTTTTGTTTCGAAAGAATGAATCTAGGTATGTTTGAGTTATTTTATCCTAACTTAAAAACTAGGAAACAACTAGAAGAAATAATATTTGATATGAGTAGATTTGATAGAAATAATGAAAGATATGTTATTCCTATGCATAGAAAGAATGTTTGGACTAAAAAATGGATGCAGGATCCTAGAAATATTTTTTTTGCAGGTTAGCTACTATGACCCTAATGTGCAGTACCAGAAAGGTTAGGGATCATTTAAAAGAAAAAGAGGATTAACCCTTTGTTATGGTTGCAGAAGACCCCTACATATTGCTAAGGAATTTCGTGGTAAAAGATCTAGTTGTATTTATTTTAAATCTATGGACCATGAATTTTTGGATTTCCCTAGAATGATTGCTAAGGTTGAAAGAATGAATATGAGACTAGAAAACCCCAAGAAAGGTGAAGAAACTAAAACCATGACAGAACCCCAGAAATAATCAGAGACTATATTACTACAAATAAAAGAAACCATGAATGATCACCGAAATATCAACTTGTGAGAGATCTTCAAAGAAAAAGAGTGCATAGAAACAATAATAGGAGACTTCGACATTGACTATTTTCTATATGAAGAAACACAGATGAATATCATGACAAAAAGAACTTGGAAAATTTTGGGAAAGCCTGTTATGATTCCTTCATTAGGAGGAATAAGATTATTTAGAGGAAAACTAATAACCCTATGTAGAAGACCTACCCAGACATCTATGAGTACTCATGGAACTTCGACAGAGGAAGAATTTGAGGTTGTTAAATTTACGAAGAAAAATGCCCAATTTTTCTATACTACTAGGAAAAACCTATATTGAGAAGGATCAGACCAGAAGAAAAGAAGAGGAGGCCCTAGAGAAGAAGAAGCAATAACTAAGAGATATCATGACTAAAAATATATCACACTTAGTTGGAGAACATAAGAACAGACCGAAGATGTTTCGGACCAGAAATTTGGATGTCGAAGTTAAAAACACACAAGAAGACTCACAGAGGAATGGAACATCTACCCCAGAAAGAAAATAAGTATTACTCTCTAACCCTATGAAATAATCTCAACAACACAAAGTTACTATGCTAAAACGAGATAAGAATCAGAATGGGAAGAGGAACACCGAGAAAAAGACCATAGGGAAGAAGGCTAGAAAGCTCAGTAGGAAGAGAGAAAAGTTAGAAAAGTTGAAGAATATTCCAGAGGGAACTTCGCAGAAGAAAAGTTCAAAAAACTAGAACTTCGTCGGGATATCAGAATAGCGCAACATGGAACTTTTCCATAACAGAGTGATATGACCGTTGGATGAATTATAACCGTTATGTTGGTTGTGGAGCTTGATTATCTTCCTGATTTATAGGTCTTTTACTTTTAGCCGTGTTTATACCCCATGA
>SNQJ01S0033061.1:0-22998 GCA_010110895.2 Picea sitchensis | reverse complement strand
GGAAATTACAGCGGGTTTCGCTGTAGGTTGTATCCCTTCATTTGATGGATAATAATAAAGGAAGGACCTGGCAATTTCTCTGGTGGACGTAGCCCACAATGGGGGAACCACATAAATCTGTGTCTCTCTTGTATTGTGTGTCTTCTGTGTTTTGTTTTTTCATTTGTTTTATTTTATTGCTCCGCGGTCCTGTTTTTATAACACGTTAGACCGATGCCTTGAATGGTTAGAACAATAGTTATGGACAGAAAGCTCGCTATCAAACCATTGGGACCGCATTGTAACAAACAAAAATGCATTGATAAAGGCTTCTCACCCATTGGAGAGATTTGTTACCTCGTTGTATACTTAGTCCGTTGTCTGTTTCACCAAGAACACTTTTGCAAATTGTGTCAGAGCTAACAAGAGAACTCATTGCTACTGCATCGTGTTTATTGAGATCAACACCTATTCTATTTCTTTGAAAATTCATTCATTGACCTGAGTTTTCCCATCGAGATCATGCATGTCAAACGAGATCAACGCTGTGGAGAAGTTAGTCAAGGAAGTTTTAATTGATCTGATGACCGAGATATTGATGTCCACAGGAGTTCAAGCTTCATAGATGCGAGGAGTGCAAGCCTCCCCGTCGGATGCTCACGGATCCAGACCATCCCAACCTGTAGCAAAAAAGAGAACCAAGCACCGAGATGACTTGGAAAACACGAAGTTAATCCCGACTATCCTACCTGGCTACATCCCGCCTTTGGATGGCGCTGTGAGTCGTGACAGTGTCCCGAGGGACTTTGACTACACAATGGATACTGCATACCTCCTGGAAGGGATACATGCAGTTAGAACACAACAGGATAAGATCGAGAGGTTGAAGTTCAACAACTTCAACCTAGGGGACTGCAAGAACTACAATATGCTCACCCCGTACAAGTATTTGACCAAGGAAAAAGGGGAAGAACTCAAAAATAATCCCCCAGCTATGGACTATGAACATCACGTAGTCCACCCTCTTGAATGTGATGAAGATTCCACATTTTGGAAGGCACCAGGAGGTTAACATGTGTGTTAAGATCCTTACATCATGTTATCATGGTGGCTACCTATGGATAGATAGACACATCACATTCGATCCGACGTTGATCCATAGGATCACCGTATTGAGCATGAAAGGACCTGACCCACAGGACTTCTACCCAAGGAAGCCTACAGATCACGCATTGACACAAAGGATAAAATACACATATGTCAATGTAGAAAAGGGGACGCGAGGATACAAGGTAGCTTCCATATTGAATGGCGCAGTATGCCTAGCCTGCTAGCTAATTGCAAGAAATCTTGTGAGAAAGAAAACACCTACGCAGGTCACAGGGTTTGTTGTGGACCTCACAGGGAAGTGCGTAGAAGGATTACAAATGAACTGGGAGAAGTAATTAGTCAACCAACTAGAATTGGATTGCCACGAAGCCCATGATCAACGATATGAATTCCATTTTAGCTGGCTCCTGATCCTCATAGCGTTTACTGCTTAAGAGATGCCGAAAGGTGCGACCTTCCTAGAGATTTAGCCATTCAATCCGCTTGCTGTGAAGTTCACCACACTTTGGTACTTGAGCGATATGGGAAAACAATGGCAGTCGAACACAGTCTTCCACACATACTATCTCTATTTGAAGAGGGATATTGAGGTTGTCCCTTGCATGACGTTGAAAACCCTCCACCGGTTCATACCTCTCATGAAGTTTAGCGTAGATCTGCACTTCATTTACATCACTACACGTTGATGAGCATAAAGAAGAGCTTCATTTATACTATAAGCTCACAAAGGAGGACCTTGAAGAGATAAATAAGGATTGGTCTGTAGAGCTTCTTATCCATGTCGACCCTGCAGAAATGTTCGATTCTAAACTAATTGGAAGCTTGGAGGCCACTCGTGAAGTATAGTGTTAGTGCTAGAAGTTGCCCCTAGACTGATATAGGGTCAAGCCTACCACATCTTCAATTATTGCAATGATTTTATAAATAAGAATGTGTTTGGGTTTTGAAATAAGGTGGATCAGGTAGATGATACGAGAAAGAATAAGAGAAACAAGCTAAATGCAGATCAATTAAAACACCATTGGGCATGGATTCAAGTAAACATCTTGTTATATTGAAGGCCGATGAATTGCATATCAGACAAAATACTTATATGATGGTGGATGGAAGAATGGAGAACGTGGAAAATAGTAGAACATCCACCAAACAAAGATTCTCTCTGTCAAAAGGATGCATCGGTACTTGAAGAAAAACACACTGATAATAGGCAATCACGGAAAAATATTTACCGCTTAGGAATCTATCATCCATGAGAAGCCATTGATTCTCAATGTCTACAATTCTTTCAAGTAAGACGAAGACATAATGTAAAACAGGAAGAGATCACAATCTGGTAAAACAATACACCTGGATGTTCAATGTCAAAAATGAATACTTAAATAAATGCCCATAGGCTTACAATATTTCCTACACGAGCCTCTGACCAAATTCCCCTCGCGGGTCTCTCCTCTTGCCCCTGTTGATTACAAAATGCTTGATTTAAATAACAAAAAATAATAACAAAATGTGCTAGTTTATTGAAAATAAAATCCATTCAAATCATAAGACATAAACTAAAACAAAAGTAGTTGTAAAGGTTGTCGAATAGTTCAGTTTGTTGGTGTCAAATATCCTTTTAAATCTAGATATGATCTTCATTTTTTGAATCCTAGGCCACCTGTAACTTGAAAACCTGGATATTTCTCAAACATTCCTCCTTGGATCACTAAGAATCTGGAATCGACGAGAAAAAAGGCTGAACTAACTACAAGTGCTTTGTTTCCATAGCTTTGGCAGAATTTGATGCTTGTGGTAGATTTCTTGATGCCACATGTTATCCATGTCTTTGAGATACTAAAGATAACATTTGACCAACTTCCTACAATTTCGAGCTGCCATGTGTTCTGTTTCCTCCAAAAACTTTGTCACTCGAATGGTTTCTTGGAAATGTTGATTTAGATTAATCCAAATGTTTGATGAAGTCTTCAATTCTTAACTGTTGGATTTGAATGTTGAATTGCTAGAATATCATTGCTTCCAGGTGTCATTTAGATGCCCTTTGGTGTTGAGGCTGTTGATATTATGCCAAAATTTTTTCTTGAATCATGCTCTATCTCCAGCTGTTGTATGGCCTTGATAGATGTTGGAAAGATTATTATACTCCCTCAATCTTCTTGAACCAAAGACTAATTGAGAAGTTCCAAAACATAAAAAGAACTTTCTCTTTCGTCTTCTCAAATATTGTTGTATGAAGATTTATTATAACCAAGGAAGACTAAAACTGTGCCTCCTTTTGTAGCCTCTCATGATGGAATTGTTGGAGGATTCTCAGCTTTTGACTTGAAACTTTGATCTAGTCGAACTTTCCATTTGTTGTTCCTTAAGTTGTCTTTCCACATCTTTTGCCTTGGCATTATTTCTCTTACTCCCAACATATATGCGTAATAAATAAACTCTATTACAGTGCTTAAATTGTTTACCAAGATCGTGATATTGGCCCTTCTCATTTGCGTTGACAACTGTGAGCTTCTCACCTCGGTCTATCTCTTATTTGTTAGTACTTTGCAATTTATACTTTTAAACTCAAACTTCCATCTACCCAACGACATTTATCATTCTGTGGCGATGACATACAGTTGAAAACTTCCAATTCTTGGCTTCTGAGTGCTCATTTAACTCTTACTAGAACTCCTCAATAAATAACCTCGAACCTACTCAATGCACTTCTAGTCTCCACCATGCTTTGACATCGTGTCTCATATACCACAACAATGTGACTAAGAGCCAACACCATAGAAAATTATAGCAAGCATACCCCAAGACTACTTGAATCGAGGGATTCTAGTCATCCTGAAGGCTCCCTCCTCGTGGCCTTATATGGGCATATGCATTTAACGCTCGATTTCCCATGTGGTCTTGACTCGTGGCTTTGCATAACAACCGGATGCCTTCGACCTGCAAAACAAACCATAGACCAAACTATGTTGCACCTTTAGAAAACTGTGCGTGTATCTTCTGTCTGCAAATCGGATCTTTGGCATCTGTAATTTTGGGCATGATTTACCTCAATCTATGAAACACTGGATAACCAAATCAACCTCTGCACAATGTTTTGACACTTGGCTTTTAGCTAGCATTTGATGACTTATATGTTGCATGGAATATGGACTTGACTTGTCCACTTGGCACATAGACTTTGCATAGGCATTTAAACTGATTTGGTCAATGAACTTGATTTATGGCTTGATTAATGACTTTGGCTCTCTTTTGTGTGTCGACACATAGCATGACTCATGCCTTTAGCTTTAGTGTAGCTAGCATACAAATGATGTGTGTTTTTAATTCGTGGCTTGGCTTGTGCAGTTGACTTAAGTTTCGATTATAGGTGCACTAGTTCATTGTGTGTTGCATGGTGTTTTTCTATTTTCGTGTATGCAGAGGAAAATATCCATATGCATGAGATAGAAACCCTTTAATTCTTATTAATGTTGATAGTTGTGGACAAAATTGATGCATAGTGCATGAACAAGGAATCTTTGTGGGCTCCTCCCATGGCGCCTTGTGTTGAGTGACTTAGCTCTCGACTTAATCGATTGAGCGTTTGGCATCCAATGTCTCTGCTGGCATATTTTCATCACCTAGGCACTTACACAACCTCTATGCGCATACAAAACTGGACTTATCCATAAGTCATGTGGCAATTTCAATACATGAAAGAATCAACAAACGGTTAGTGCACTTATAAGAAGTAAACACAGAATTCAACTATATGCCCATAGTAGCCATCTGCCATAATTTTCCATGTGATGTTTGTTTGCTTGGAAATTGGTGTTTTGCATAACTGATAGGGTCACTATTTATTGTTATCGCCAAGCCAATCCAATATCATTATAAATATAAAAACAACACATGTTTCAATTTTCCCTTATTACCTTGAATCTATCACTTCAACACCCGTGACATCTCTTAAATTTTTATGCTCGTGAACTCCTTGTGCGATGGTGCTTTATCATGACTATTGTGTTGTGTGGCTAGAAGTAGTAGGTACTAACCTGTGTTGTATTTGATGGTAGGTGCTTTGGCTCGATAACCTGTGAACTTGGTTTTTTATGCTTGATGTCTTTAATGGAGCTTGGCCCTTTTTCCAATGTTGACTCTTGGTTGTAAACAATATTAAATATAAGCAGTTTAGATATGGTGAAAAACCAATCTGGCGAAGAATATGATGCTTTATAATGGCGCTGCAAGAATGCCATTATTCTAGTAGCGTGCATGTCTTCACCAAAAGTCCAAAATTTAACATTGTAAACTGAGTACTAACACTGGCTGCTTCTGGGGATGATGTTATCCCTGTGAAGCATCAAGAACAAGTAGACCACTGTGCCTTTCCTCTGTGCATCCGTGCAGTGCAACCTACAAACATTTTCCTCTGAAAACATCCACATTTATGCTCTGCCTAGTCCATTGGGTTATGGAGTCAGTCAATATCATTTCAACTCTGGCTTCAAACTTCTGCAACTTATAAAACTCTAAATAAATGTTGAAAACAAACTCACTTCAACTCTGATTACACTATGAAAATTGTGAAAACAAATGCTCAAGAAGAGAGCTTATTGCCTGCCCTACTTCTAACCAACTTATTCCTTTAGATCAGGTAAAAGCATGCTTCTAATGAAGCCATACACGTAATTTGCTAATTGGTGAAATTCTTGACTTGGTTCTAACAAATAAAGAGACCCATAACATATCAAAGTGAAATGGAAAAGTGAAGCAAAGCCAACCTTTGTTGAGAAAGAATAGTTTTTTGTTTGAAGTCCTTGAAAACTCCATATAATCAACAAAAGGATCATGAAAGAGACAAATAAAATCCTCTTTGTGTTGTTTCAGTTGAATATCAAAAGGTCTCCGCGTATCTTCTTTCTGATAATGGCTTCCATGTTCAACTATTTGCAAATCTGAACATGATTGCAAGTTGATTTCATTGCTACTCAATTCTTGTTTGATGTATGTTCTGTAAGTGATACTAGTTTTCTATTCATGAGATATTAAATTGAGCTGCTCAATAATGCCAATCCCAACGGGCTTAATATCTTCTGAAGATGGTGAACCATTAATATTGGATATTGGTTTGTTGACTTCCAGAAAATAATTTGTTACAGCTAGTGAAGGAATATGCTTAGTAATTTGTTCATAAAACTTCTTCAGATCCCCATGATTTCTTTCCTCAACTTCGGATGCATAGATGTCATAAAGTGGCTTACTGCTGAAATATTCATTATGTGTTGATGTGAAAATTTTCCCTCCACTTGAACCATGACTATCAAGGAGAGAATCTAAATTTTTGTTGTGATACAGCTGCTGATCAAAGGCCTTAGAGATAAAAGATGAGATATGTTGTTCATAGAAAATACCATCATCTTCAGCATTATAATACTCATCATAGATAGGTGAGCCAAAAACCTTTGTGTCTTTCATAGAAGGACAAGCAACCTCATGCTGTAAAACAAATTTAGAAGAAGATTCGGAAGATGATGAAACATCTTCTCCTTCCTCAACATAATCATCCTCTATATCATAGTCAAAATTACAGGAAACATTTGAGCAAAGGAAAAATGTGTCTACAATATGTTTGTCACCAACATCCTTACAAACAGAAGAAATACTAATTGAATGTTGAATGTCAAATTCAAATTCTTTACAACAGTTATCAAAAGGAAAATCAACCAGATAAATGTTTTTGTAATAATGATGAAAGATAGTATGAAACTCCTTCAAAGAATGAATGCTAGAAGAAAGAAGGGATTGACACCATTCACGAGCATGTTCTTCTAACGAAAATCTGAACATCTTGATTAAGACATCCTCATGAACAAAATTATGTTCAAGCATGCATTTATGAAAATTTGATAAATGCTCACTCGGATGATCATCCTTGCATCCTCTAAATCTAGGAATATAGTCACCCCATTCAGATATTGTAGGTATTGGATGTGGAAAACCAACTATGTTGGTGAAATCACAAAATGCATACCTTCGAGCCACAATAGTTTCCATGGCCCTCATGGATCTTCAACCAGTGGAGTCGCCTATGAATCTCGGGACAATGGAGTCGCCATGGTGAAAGATGTGCAGTCATGTATCTTCCCTCTTCCTGTTCACCATCAAGAAGCAGATCTGATCGTTTTTGTTCTACCAAGGAAGATATCTTCGTTTCTTCGTCCCCGGAAATGGCGACAAAAGATGTTAGTGATAGAAGTTTCCCCTATAATACTATAGGGTCAAGCCTAGCACATCTTCAATTATTGCAATGATTTTATAAATAAGAATGTGTTTGGGTTTTTTAATAAGGTGGATGAGGTAGATGATACGAGAAAGAACAAGCAAAACAAGCTAAATGAAAATCAGTTAAAACATCATTGGGCATGGAGTCAAGTAAACATCTTGTTATATTGAAGGCCAGTGAGTTGCATATCAGACAAAATACTTATATGATGGTGGATTGAAGAATGGAGAACGTGAAAAATAGTAGAACATCCACCAAACAAAGATTCTCTCTATCAAAAGGATGCATCGATACTTGAAGCAAAACACACTGATAATAGGCAATCATAGAAAAATCTTTACTTCTTGGGAACATATCATCCATGAGAAACCATTGATTCTCAATGTCTGCAATTCTTTCAAGTAAGACGAAGACAGAATGTAAAACAGGAAGAGATCAGAATCTGGTAAAACAATACACCTGGATGTTCAATGTCAGAAATGAATACTTAAATAAATTCCCATAGGCTTACAATCTTTCCTACATGGGCCTCTGACCAAATTCCCCTCTTGGGTCTCTCCTCCTGCCCCTGTTGATTACAAAATTCTTGATTTAAATAACAAAAAATAATAACAAAATGTGCTAGTTTACTGGAAATAAAATCCATTCAAATCATAAGACATAAACTAAAAGAAATGTAGTTGTAAAGGTTGTCGAATAGTTCAGTTTGTTGGTGTCAAATATCCTTTTAAATATAGATATGATCTTAATTTGTTGAATCCCCTACCACCTGTAAGTTGAAAACCTATATATTGCTCAAACATTGCTCCTCGGATCACTAAGAATCTGGAATCGATGAGAAATAAGGCTGAACTGACTGCAAGTGCTTTGTTTCCATAGCTTTGGCAGAATTTGAAGCTTGTTGTAGATTTCTTGATGCCACCTGTTATCCATGTCTTCAAGATACTAGAGATAACATTTGACCAACTTCCTTCAATTTCGAGCTGCTATGTGTTATGTTTCCTCCAAAAAGTTTGTCACTCGAGTGGTTTCTTGGAAATATTGATTTAGATTAATCCAAATCTTTGATGAAGTCTTCAATTCTTAACTGTTGGTTTTGAATGTTGAATTTCTAGAAGATCACTACTTCCAGGTATCCTTTAGCTGCCCTTTGGTGTTGAGGCTGCTGATATTATGCCTAAAATTTTTCTTTAATCATGCTCTATCTCCAACTGTTGTATGGCCTTGATAGATGTTGGAAATATTATTATACTCCCTCCATCTTCTCGAACCAAAGACTAATTGAAAAGTTCCAGAACATAAAAATAACTTTCTCTCTCAAATTCTAAAATATTGTTGTATGAAGATTTATTATAACCAAGGAAGACTGGAACTCTACCTCCTTCTTTAGCCTCTCATGAATGAAATGTTGGAGGATTCTTAGGTTTTGACTTGAAACTTTGATCTAGTCGAGCTTTCCATTTGTTGTTCCTTAATTTGTTTTGCCACATCTTTTGCCTTGGTAGTATTTCTCTTACTCCCAACATCTATGCGTAATAAATAAACTCTATTACAATGCTTAAATTGTTTACCAAGATCGTGATATTAGTCCTTCTCATTTGCGTTGACAACTGCGAGCTTCTCACCTCGGTCTATCTCTTATTTGTTGGTACTTTGCAATTTATACTTTTAAACTCAAACTTCCATCTACCCAGCAACATTTAGCATTGTGTGGTGATTACATACAGTTGAAAACTTCCAATTCTTGGCATCTGAGTGCTCGTTTAACTCTTACCAGAACTCCTCATCAATAAATAATCTGGAACCTGCCCAGTGCACTTCTAGTCTCCACCATGCTTTGACATCGTGTCTCATATACCACAACAATGTGACTAAGAGCCAACACCATAGAAAATTATAGCAAGCATACCCCAGGACTACTTGAATCGAGGGCTTCCAGTCGTCCTGAAGGCTGCCTCCTCATGGACTTGTATGGGCATATGAGTTTAATGTTGGATTTCCCATGTGGTCTTGACTCCTGGCTTTGCATAAAAACCTTATGCCTTCGACCTACAAAACAAACCATAGACCAAACTTTTTTGCACCTTTAGACAACTGTGCATGTATCTTCTTCCTGCAAATCAGATCTTTGGCATCTATAATTTCGGGCATGATTTACCTCAATCTATGCAACACTAGATAACCAAATCGACCTCTACACAATGTTTTGACACTTGGATTTTAGTTGGTGTTTGATGATTTATATGTTGCGTGGCATATGGACTTGACTTGTCGACTTGGCACGTAGACTTTGCATAGGCATTTAAACTAATTTTGTCAATGAACTTGATTTATGGCTTGATTAATGACTTTGGATTTCTTTTGTGTGTCTACACATAGCATGACTCATGGCTTCAACTTTAGTGTAGCTCGCATAATAATGGCTTGTGTTTTTAATTCGTGGCTTGGATTGTGCGCTTGACTTAAGTTTTGATTGCAGGTGCACTCGCTCATTGTGTGTTGTGTGGTGTTTTTCTATTTTTGTGTATGCAGAGGAAAATATCCATATGCATGAGATAGAAACCCTTTAATTCTTTTTAATGCTGATAGTTGTGGACAAAATTAATGTGTAGCGCATGAACAAGACCTCTTTGTGGGATCCTCCCATGGAGCCTTGTGTTGAGTGACTTCGGTCTCGACTTAATCGATTGAGTGTTTGGCATCCGATGTCTTTGTTGGTAGATTTTCATCACCTGGGCACTTACACAAACTCTATGGGAATACAAAACCGGACTTATCCATAAGTCACATGGTGATTTCAATACATGAAACATCAACAAACTATTAGTGCACTTTTAAGACGTAAACACAGAATTCAACTATATGCTCATATTAGCCATCTGTCTTAATTTTCCATGTGATGTTTGTTTTCTTGGTAATTGGTGTTTTGCACAGCTGATAGGGTCACTATTTATTGTTATTGCCAAGCCAATCCAATATTATTATAAATATAAAAACAACACATGTTTCATTTTTCCCTTATTGCCTTGAATCAATCACTTCAACACCCGTGACATATCTTAAAGTTTTCTTCTCGTGAACTCCTTGTGTGTCGATGCTTTATCATGACTGTTGTGTTGTGTGGCTAGTAGTAGTAGGTACTAACCTATGTTATTTTTGATGGCAAGTGCATTGGCTTGATAACCTATGAACTTGATTTTTTATGCCTGATGGCTTTAATGGAGCTTGGCCCTTTTTCCAATGTTGACTCTTGGTTGTAAACAATATTAAATATAAGAAGTTTAGATATGGTGAAAAAAAAATCTGGCGAGGATATGATGCTTTATAATGGCGCTGCAAGAATGTCATTATTACAGTAGTGTGTCTGTTTTCACCAAAAGTCCAAAATTTAACATTGTAAACTGAGCACTAACATACAGTATACACATGGAACCAACAGAAGGAAGAATACATAATACATTCAGCAGCTGAGAAATACCTCAAACAAAACTACTTCAGATTCCCTTGGAGGAGGAGGGGGTGACGAAGTCGATAAAGAAAAAATCAATGGAAAAGATGAATAGTCGAAGCAAGGCGATGTAACACCACATATGGATCGTATTGATGAGACTAATCCCTCAAAGAAAAGAAAGGTTCCCCCCATGAAACGTACCTCACGGAAGAAGTCAAGAGCTAGAAAAACTACGATGCAAACTGTGCTCATGGTCGATGACTTCGACTTCATCATCGCAGTTGTAGAAGATTCCTTACAGGACGTCTTACAGAAACATGAATCCAAGAAGGAGGAGATGTACGACAGAATCGAGGTTGAACTCAGATGGGTACAACAATCCCTTCACTCCAGCCGCACAGTATCAACTATGACCCCACCTTCAGAAGCACCAGAGTTGGTAGATGAGACTAGTCGATGTGACCGAAGCCTGCCTTTGTCGTGCATAAGAAGAAACAGAACATGGAACAGAGGCCCTAAAGCAAGTACAAGAAGTACTCATAGAATAAAGTCGGGTTGTGAAGCAGGATAAGGCTGACATCTAGACCAAGTTTGAAGAGGAAAAAGAGAAGATCCGACAAGAGAATAAACATCTGCTCGCGGAGCGGGCCGAAGTAAAAGAAGTAGTCAACCGAGCACTTCGCTCTGTGGCAGGCTTAGAGAAAAAAGAAGAAGAACCAGTAAAGCATCAAGTAGCGTAGCTTGCGAAAGATATCCAACAACTTCAACAGAAAATCATAGATTTGGAGCTACGAACAGTTCCCAACACTCTGCAAGATGTTTGATATCAAAGAGAAGAAACTACTCGAAGAGAAGTTGAGAGAATCAATATCCTCTCCATGGAATGTAAACAACTAAGTGATCATAGTGCCCAGACTTATGAATGACTCATTGAGGATCCTAAATTGAAGGCATTGGAGTCACAGCTCCAGGAGGAAAAGCAGCAAGAAGAAACACTATAGGCGCAGTTGAAGCCCCTGTTAGCAGTTGAGATGATGAAGTGATCCCAAGAACAATGCACTGCTCAACAGCAGGTCCACACCATTAAGAGAAAATAATGGAAGTGAATCATAGGCTCCAACCAATACAGGACGAGGCTTTCCAACTGTTCGAGGAAATTTAAGGCCGAGGAGAAGAGATGGAACATGTCATCACTACAATTGAACAATGCCCATAGGGACCTTTCAACGAAGAAACTCTCCAATAGTTCACCGAGGAGGAGGCCTTGGCACAAAAACAGGTCGAAGACACTCGAGCCGAGCTCAAGTCTTTTGAAGTAGAGCTACCGAAACTAGAGTGACTTGGGATGAGTCACAGGTGAGTGTTGGGGGCCTGTTGGCCCTTGACCAAGTTTTGGAGATCCTTGGTCACTTTTGACCTATTTTGGGACTTTGACAGGCTATCGAAGGAGGAGCACAAATCGAAGCAAAGGTCACGGGATCTCGGCCCCTTTTTAGGGATATGGGCCCATGGGTTTACCAATGTTTAGGCCCTTTTTGTAATGTATAAATAGATATTTAGGTAATGTAGGAAGCGGCCAAGTTGTAATTTATGCTAAGTGCAAGTGATAGCTGTAAATTCTCTGTGCATATTGTGTTAGACTTGCAAGTCTAAGTGCAAGCGATTGTAAGAAACTGTGTAAAGGCTTTGTGCTATAACCTAGCTCAGAGAAGGAGGATATAGCGAAGTGTGCAGATCTCCTGTCCTGTGCGGAGTAGGATTTTGAGGCTCTGTGCATGTAACTGATTGAAAGAAGGTAATAGAAGAGAAGAAGAGTTGGTGGACATAGCCCCAAGCTAGGGGTGAACCATGTATATCCTGTGTTGCTATGCTTTGTGTGATGTATTGATGTGTTTATGTATTTACTTTCTTAGATGCTTTGATATAGGTGAATGATATATAGATTTTTTGTTTCTTTGTGCTTAATTATATAGATGAATACTATATCTAACCGATGTGAATGTGCTTAGTGCTTGAATCTACTAGATCTGGGTGAGTACTGCGATGTTGTGTAATTAGGGTTTTATCTACGATGTAGATACTGGTTAAATACTAATAAACTGTAACTGCTAAGTGATCTATTAAGGTGTTACAATCACAGATCGGTGTCCCTGCTAGGGTTATAGACATCTCAGTCATGTAACCACCACTGCCTCTACCTCGAGTGAGACTTCATATTCTTCGCAGGTGTTACTGAAAGGGCTGGTACTTAGGGTTTTGTTGGTGCGCTCTTGAGAGTTGAACCCTGGGTTTTCTCCTGTGCCAAAAACAACCACAAAAAATTCCTTAATTTTTGTGTCTCATTTGTGGTGACGATCATTACATGCGAGACTGTCCTCATTGGGACGAAGTTGCCAAACTTTTCAAAGGGAATTCCCAACCCGCTGTGTTGACACAACCTTTTCCTCAGCAGAATTCCATGGTTGCGCAAGCCCCTGCTACTCCAGTAGGTGGCAATCCAAATCACACTTCTAGTGAGGAAGCTTCATCCAGTGCCCACATTTATATGTTTAATGGGATTTATATAACCAATCATACTACAACATATGACACTCCCACTGTAATAACCCTAAATTGCACCACACATGCTTACCTAGCATCATGCCAACTCATATCGTTTATTTGCCAAAAACATTGTTGAAGAACTCTTTGAAAATCCTCTTATGTAAAGGCCCACTCTTCCTAACCCATTACTGCATGCGTGTACACGTTGGCTGACCCAAAACAACCTGCATGGACCAACAAAAACATGAAAAAAGGAAAGTTGTTGATGGAACAAAAATATCTGGGTGAGTTAACTGAAACTCCCGGCCATGCATGGCCGAGGGTTCGTCCAAATACCTAGCTCCTTCTAGCCTATAAAAGAAGGGGTAGGGGTACCATTTGGAAGAGGAAGAATATAGAAAAGAAACTCTGCCCATTTACATATTCCATTGTCCCAACCCTTTAGCATTTCCTAATGCCAAAGGAGATTTAAAGCAAAGTTGTTGAAGGACAGAAGAAGAGGAGCCTAGGATCAGGTTCAAGGAGCAGTGGTCGGTCTCAACTTTTGTAAGTTGACTCATTTTAAGTAATAAAGAGAATGCTTTTCCCATCCCAATTCATGAACTTTTTATGGTTTGATTAGTTTATATTTGATTTCTAACCCGTTACTATATAAGTAGTATGCATGCATAGTTGTTGCTCATCTTGAATGCAGGTCATCTTTGGAAGGAGTATTGCGAAAAAGTAATCAAGCGCAACGGAGGATCGACATCAAACGTCGGTAACGAGGTAGGTTGATATTTCCATGCATTTACTAAGAAAAGGGGATTTAAATCTAGGGATGAAAGTAGAAAGTAATTTCTATTCGGCCATATATGCATGCAAAGTCTGAACTCTATTTGCTAGTCTATAGGGTGTTTTTCCCCAACAACAGAATTGGCGACCATACTGGGGAGAATCTCTAGGGTTCCTGGAATTTTATTTAGTTTTTGGGTAGTTTAAAGACTAGATTTTCTTGCATGTCCTTTCTTTTCATTTTTGTAAAGTCTGAGCTAGAAGGGAGTGTGGTTTTCCATACCATCTTTCCTTGAATTTTGTTTGACTGTGTTTTTTGGGACCCACAGAGGTACATGTGGCCTGCACAAGGCCTGAACGCGTGTACCCACATCCTACCCTCTTACAGCCCACGTGTGAATGCTAGCTGTAGAGGTAGCAGTAGCGTGTAGAGTTCAGAAAACCTCAGAGGCAGTCCTCCTCTTCCCTATTAAAATCACACATTCTCAGGGGGTTTTCTGGAATTCTGTCTGAGTCTTGTTTGCTAACAGTCCTATCTCAAATTGTTTTTGCCTTATTATTTTTTCCTTTCATTATTTGTTTTTCTATTAGAAAGAGTATCCAAGCCTTCAAGGGATCCTGGTTATCAATATCAATGGTCTCTTCCTGGTTTGGTCTGTCTATTTTCATTTTTTTTCTTAGAGTTTAGATACACACACGACCTGTACAAGGTCAACCCGCGTGTACATGCCCTCTGTCACTGTTCATCTCGCGTTCCGACGTGTTCTATTTGAGTGACAGCCACGTGCTTGTACATGATACTTGTTGTTGAGGGTAAGGCATCCATCCTTTCACTTGATAAGAATTATTCCTCTCAGGTGTTTGAATCTATGTGTGAGTAGTCAGTAGCTTAGGATTAGTCTTACGCTTCGCTTGCTTTTTCTCATTTAAAACATTGTCAGAAAAATTAAAAAAAAATTACGGTTTTTAGACAAGTGTGAGAGTCATTGTTTTTACAATTGCTATTGTGTGATTTTTTGCTCTGATTCTTTGCGATCTGCGATTTAGGCCAGAATTTTTTTTCTTGGTTTTTTGCTTGTCGGTATTTTCCCTTTCTTGCTTTACTAGCACTTAAATAAAAATAAAAATAAAATTCTCTTTTCATTTTCTTCTTTGGTTGAAGAGTGTGTTTCTGCATTACTAGCTAGGGAAAAGTATTTCATTTCATAAGTTTTTGCAGTTCACTTAGATCATAAGTAGATCGTAGTCGAGTGAAATTCCTTTGAGTTTGCTGTCCAAAATCTTAGAAAAGTTAAAAAAATCTTTCTTTTGAAAAGTTGTTGAAATTTTGCATTCAGTAAAAACTTTGTTTCCAGCTTTTTTATTCATTTTTTGTTTTCATCTTTTACACATCATCAGTTTCACCCTCATACCCCTTGATGTAAGACAAAGCCATAAAAGTAACACTAAATTTAAAATCTACTAGACTTTTATGTTTGTAGGGTTTACAAACTAGTTCAAGACTAGGGTCTTGGATTAGGTTGGAGAGGAAACTTTCCAAGGCCATTTAAAATCAAACATTGGAGTCTGAGATAGGGAGTGTCTTAGTCCAGTTTTGTGAAAGTTATCTGGGACCCCCCTCTAACATAGGGGATAAAAACGAGGTCGCGTGCGGAAAGGTAGCAGAGATAACCCTTCCAAAGCCAGACCAATCGTAGTAGAGAACACATATAGAGGGCTTGTTTTGGGATTCCGTCGTTTGCATTTTCCACGGGGCTTCATGGGTCTCGAATCCATTTGAGGTCCTCAGTTGTCTTTCGGACCATTTTCTCTCGATACCCTTGACAAGTTTCGGGCTCGATACCCTTCTCATTGTGGTCTACCTGACTTTCGACTATACCCACCTGGTGACTGTTTGCGTGCTGGCAACCTAGTTGCCAATCTTTGTTAGGGACATACACAGGTGACTGTGGGGGTATACCACGGTACCTAGGATAGACATTGGGCCAAAATTTGCAGAGTATACCCGGAGGGTGCTTCCGTGTTCGAGTTTCACTTGCACTGGTAAGTTGCTATAGTGTTAGTTGTTGTAACTGTTCTTCAAATTAATTTAGTGTTTGCTTGTCTTATCTTCTAGGGACTTTTTTCTTAGTGTGTGTTACTTTTGAGCATTTAGAATACCTTAGAGTGTCTTGGATCTTCTCACACAGTGGAGGATCCCGAGTTCCACCGGTCACGAAGGCTTCTTGGCCTGCCACCAGTTACACTGGAGCCACCCCCGCCACCATTAAGGCGGAAGCTAGACCAACAAGGGTCTTTTGAAGTGACCGGGTTACAAACCATTGTGCCCGAACAACCCCTGGAGGAATCGACAATTTTGGACCTTGAAGCAACCACTCTTGGCTCGGTTGAAACCCCAACCATTGATTTCTTGGCAACTTTTATTGTACCAATTCAATTTCATGAGCGCTAGACAGTGTCGCACACAACAATGGAAACAAATGTTGTTACTCCTTCTTGGAATTCTTCAATTCCCACCATGGTTGTCACCACAGGAGAGCCTTCATCTCCTAACTTACCATCGTCAATCTGAGCCACCATGGTCTCGACCGCAACTAATTCGCACAGTGGTCCGAACCCGTCTTTGGCAGCGGCCACAACCCCTTTCACACCTAGTGCAACAGGCCCTCCGTTCGCATACGGTATGCCTAGTTCAGGTACAAGTCCTGTACTTTCCTACTCCACTTTACAAACTTTGGTTCTGGGGTCAAGGAGCTCTAGCGCTCCTCTGCAAGGTCACATGGGGGGAACTCCTGTCCTTTTTAATGCTTTTCCTTACACAAGAGGTCATATCCCTCCTTCATCCCCTTCCCTCGGTGGTTCGCACCAGTAATCCGTCGAGCAACCTACACACAATAGTTTATTTGCAACAGGAAGTCAAGGACCACCTTCACATAGTATGCCGGTAGGTTCGACATCGTTTTCTTGGAATGGAATGTTTGGTAACAACACCTTCTCATCAGTCGCTTTCCCAACTAGGGGCAACCCCATTTTTGGACAATCTACTCCTAGGCAAGGTATTATTTGTGCACAGGGGGAAAACCTAGCAGGACCTTGGAATTCAGGGAAAGGATCCGTTCCCTCCTCTGGAATGTCGATCTGGGGTAATTCTTTCCACAATCAATGAAACCCCGGACAAACTACTATGCCTATCCCCACGGGACCAACATGGGGTAATCCTTCCCAAATTCCTTCGAATACAATGCATGCCCAACAATCTATGTCCTATTTGGGAAATCATCCGATGATGTCTCCACATATGCAAAATCCTTACACGGGCTAGGGCCATGGTTTTTACCAGAATCCAGGCCAACAACCAAACTTTTCTTGGCAACCTAGTGCTAGTCAAAATCTAGGACCCTTTTTCCCAGGTTATCAGCAGCAACCCAAACTACCTTTCCTGACGACTTTACACTTGCCAGATTTGACAAGGTTGTTGAATGACCCCATTTTTCACAATCCGCGTTGGCCTCCTATGATGACGAAGTTGCCTTCAGACATTCCAAAGTTTGAAGCCAAGCCTAATGAAGATCCAGGAGATCATGTGACTACCTTTCATCTTTGGTGCTCATCTAACTCATTGAGAGATGGCTCCATACACTTGCGATTGTTTCAACGTACTCTCATTGGGAGTGCCGCAAAATGGTACATTGAGCTCGATCGCTCAAGATACCCTTCTTTTGGTGAATTGGCGATGGATTTCCTTAACCATTTCCAGTTACCTGTGAGATACGATGCTGGCATAGAGCTACTTGCTAATTTCGAACAGACAACATCAGACCATATCTCTGATCACATCCAGGAATGGAGATGCCAGAAGAGTTTAATCCAAGTACCAGTCCCACTATCATTCCTTCTTGAGTGGTTCCTTAAGTCTTTGGTCCCACAGTTATACAAAGACGTCGTGACATCCAGAGTTTTCTCTGAAGAAGATGCCATCATGAGGGCTCAACAGTTTGAGCTCATCTATTCTCAGTCTGGTTTAATATACAACATCTTGCCAGATGCGCCACGTTCAATACTGGATAAAACTAGATAGAGAGTTGGACCACATGCCGATGGTATAGTCGGTTCAGCACAAACCAAGCCTGCTGAGAAATTGACAAAGCAGTTGCAACAATTATCCATACAACACACAGAGGCCAGCCAAACTACTACTTTGGCTGCTCCCCCTACTCAAATGTTGGAAGTACACACAGTGTAGTCGACTAACCCAAAGTCCACCCAGCAGCCTAAAGAGAAGAAAAAACAATGAAAGAAGGGTAAGGGGGATAAAAAACCCAACAATAATGCTGGTGAGGAAAACACTGAAAAACAGAAGGCAAGGTATCCATGCAACTTGTGCACGGAAGACCACCCGACCCATCTATGTCCTCAGCTTGCAGAGGCCCAAAACTTTGTCACACAATAACAGCAGGTGGTGTTGATGAACCCATTTCAGCATGGGCAAAATCTAACTCAAGCCTCTGCAAGTACAGAAGGGGGCAACCAAGAAAACTGTCTGCCTCTGAACAACCCCTCATCCGCGAACGTATATATGGTTAGGGGTGATGCTTTCATATCAACTAGAGTGCATGATTATAGTAAACCAAGCACTTCTGAGAAGGGTAAAGAAGCTGACCTCCCATCTCTTCCTCTATATATTGAGAATATGTTGGGAGAAACAATGACACACATTCCAAAATGTGCATTTAAAAAGGCTTCTCATAACACAAACACAAAGGCCACCCAGAACTACTCTGTGGTGCAAGATTTATCACAAACCCCTTGTGCGATGTCTGCTTTGGAGGTCCTCCAAAGTTTCCCTTCTCAGAGAAAAGCCTTGTTAACCGCATTGGGCTCTACTAAGACATATAATCCGGGTACCATCATGTTAGATACAACTGACTTAAAACCTCGTCTTCCTTACCACGTAGCATTTCAGATAGTAGTGGCTTACCCCACGAAAATTTTTACATAGAATATCTTCCGCACGGTGGTCGACGAGGGCACCTTGACATGCATTATGTTGTTGGCATGTTGGAAGGCCATTGGCCAACCCGTTTTGTCTTCATCACCTACTCTCCTCACTACTTTCGATGTTCGTTTGTTCCAACCACATGGCATCATTCCTTCCTTCCCCGTGCAGTTAGGAGGGAAGACCGTGTGTGTCGAAGTAGAGGTAGTCGATGCCCCCCTCGACTATAACCTTTTTTTAGGATGGATATGGACTTATGCTATGCAAGTTGTGGTTGCTACAGTTTTCTAGGTCTTGTTGTTTGCACACGAGGGTCAGATAGTGACCATTGATCAATTGTCTTTCTCCAGACCTGACCTAGCTTTGGGGGCATCCACGGTCCCGATGATTGATAATTCTCAACCAAGTGTCATCAACATAGGAGTTGGTTTGTGCCCATCCTTGATGGGTACCTTCGATTACCCACCTCCTGAGGGAAATATCAAATTTATATCTAATCACCATAAGGTTGAGATTTTTCAAGTTTCTTCATTCCGTAGGACTTACTTTGAGGATCCATGGATTCTTCCTTCCCCATCAGCCATGATGGATGAGACAGGGCACCCAGCCATGTCCATGCCCTTGTCTTCCGCTGAAGTAATGTACTCTTTAGTCCAACAAGCTTCAGGTAACACTGATCCGACTCCTGCACAAGAGTTAGATCCACTTCTAGAGCCTATTTGGGCTGAGGGTTCTCTCGCTAACGTCGATTCGTTAGACTTAGTCTTGCCTTCTGATGAAGCAATAATCGAAGTAATGACTAGTCCGGACAAACCTTGGGAAGATCTTCATCACAGATCATATTTTCTCCCAGAGTTAAGCCGAATCAAAGCAGGAGAATTCACCATGACCATGACGGGAGGTCAACCGTGTCCTATTCATCTCTTAGCTACACATGAAATTTATGGTGAGGGCAATATGGAAACTATCGCTGAAACTATACCAATCAACATCTCCTAAAACCCTAGTGTCGTGGAGAACGTCTTCATCAGAGCGGATTACTCCCTCGAAGAGATTCAAATCTACATGGATCTTTTCAATGAATTCTGCGACGTTTTTTCTTGGTCTTATGAGGAAATGCCAGGTATTGATCCAAAAATAGTTGAACATGAAATCACAACGTATCCTGATGCCAAGCCTGTTCGATAGAAACTTCGTCCAGTTAATCCTAAGAAAGTAGCAGCCATCAATATTGAGGTTGAGAAATTGCTAAAGGCAGGTTTTATCTATCCTATCCATTTCATTCAATGGGTGTCAAATCTTGTGCTGGTCAATAAAAAAAAAGGTACGATTTGTGTATGTACCGATTTCCATGATTTGAACAAGGCATGTCCCACAGATAATTTTCCAACACCGTTCATCGACTAGATCATTGATCAATGTGTTGGTTGTGAAGCCTTTTCTTTCATGGATGGTTTTTTGGGATATAATCAAATCCAAATCGAACCCGAAGACCAACACAAAATGACATTCATTTGTCCATGGGGTACATTCGCATGTCATAAGATGCCTTTTGGTCTTAAAAATGTTGGATCCACCTTCCAGTGGGCCATGTCTTTTTCTTTTCATGATCTCAAGCATATATTCAAGGACTATCTAGATGATTTAGCATCACGATCTCGCAAGAGAATGGATCATCCTACACAGCTTAGACTAATCTTGGAACGTTGTCACTACTTTCGGATTCACTTGAATCCAAACAAGTGCAGCTTCTGCATAACGTTAGGACGTTTGTTAGGTTTCATCGTATCAACAACAGGGATCATGGTCAATCCTCTCAAGGTGGAGGCAATAATCCAGTTGCCCCCCCCCACGCACAATTCTTCAACTTCAGAGTCTACAAGGCAAGGCAAACTTTTTACTACGCTTCATCGCCAACTATGCTGAAATCACCAAGGGCTTTATGCGCTTACTGAAGAACGATGTTCCTTTTTACTGGGATGAAGCCACTCAATGCTCTTTCGACGCATTAAAACACGCCCTCACAACTGTGCCTCTGCTATGACCACCTAACTATAACAAAGATTTCTTATTATATCTGGCTACCGCAGAGTCAACCATTGGCATGGTTTTAGTTCAGGAATATGATTCGTTCTCAGAATACGTGATCTCTTACCTGAGACGAAGCCTCGTAGGACTGGAACTCAATTATTATCATATCGAAAAACTTGCATTGGTAGTAGTTCATTCTATTCAACGGTTCCGTCATTATGTTCTGTTTCGCAAGACCACCATCATTGTTGTCGTGAATCCATTCCAGTACATGTTGACATGACGGGTTATAGGTAGAAAAATCAGTAGATGGATAGTCATCCTCCAGGAATTTGACTTAGACTTCATTTCAGCGAAGTCCAAAAAGTCTTTGGTCTTCGCAGAGCTTATTTCAGAACTTCCAGTTGAGTCAGGTGACATTGTGCCTGAAGAATCGTCTATCCAGAGAGATATGTTTTTTATCACATCTTCAGATCCCTGGTACGGAGATATACTTATCTATCTCTAGAATTTGAAGTGTTTAATTTCTACTTCTCATGATAAGCGTCGGTGTATACGCCATTAGGCTAAGAATTATCCCATACTCAATGATACATTGTATCGGAGAGGTGTAGACTGCATCTTACGTCGATGTCTCACACATGAGGAGGCAGTCATCATGCTCAACGATTGCCATACCTGAGCTTGTGGTGTTCATTTGTCTGGGTTGGCAACAACCCAAAAGATTCTACGAGCAGGTTACTTCTGGTCGACGCTTATCAAAGATTGTATTGAATCAGTCAAGAAGTGCCATCCGTGCCAAGTCTTTTCTCAGAAGATGAGGGCACATCCCGCTCCTATGTTTCCTGTCATCACAGTTGGTCCCTTAACCAAGTGGGGGATTGATTACACTACTTGCAACCCCCCATCCGCAAGGGGGAACCACTATATCATCGTAGTTGTAGACTACTTCACTAAGTGGGTTGAAGCTATGCCAATGTTTAAATATGATGGAGAGACTATAGCTCTCTTTTTATTCAACCAAATCATAGCAAGGTTTAGCATCCCGAGAGAGATTGTTTCTGACCATGGCAGTCACTTTTAGAACCAAATGATGACCGAATTAACATCAAATCTTGGGTTACGGAAAGAGCATTCATCACCCTACTACCCCCAAGCCAATGGGCAGGTGGAAGCTATAAACAAAACTCTTAAGACTATTCTACAATGAACTATCAACTCAGCCAAGTCAAATTGGCATTTGATGTTATACTCGGCATTATGGGCTTACTGAACATCTGTTAAGACTGCAACCGGTTTCTCACCTTTTAAACTCATTTACGGGTTGGAGGTAGTCTTTCCCATTGAATGTCAGATCCCATCTCTAAAATTGGCAGTACAATTATTGCCAGACACTTCTCCACTTGAAGAACGGTTAGTACACCTTGAGCAACTCAATGAACAACATCGTGATGCGGACCTAGCCAATGAGGCTCACAAACATAAGGTCAAGTGTCAGTATGATAGGTCCGTTCATCCTTGGATTTTCTCTGAAGGTGACCTTGTCCTAGTCTATGACAAAGATAAGGACCCCCTAGGGGCAGGAAAATTCAAACCCATGTGGTTCATACCTTTCATCATAAAAGAGATATTAAAAAAAGGCTCTTATCATTTGGTTGATTTTGAAGGGAATGCTTTGTAAGAGAATAGAAATGGGCTCTACTTCAATAAGTATTACTCATAGGTAGGTCACTGTGGGTAACTTTTTGTAACATATGTATAGTCTTTGTACTATTACTTTTTAGTTTCTTTTAAGTGTTATGGACATGTCATTGATGTTATCTTTCGTCAATATGGAAGATGTCAAGTGAT
>SNQJ01S0033060.1:68378-91991 GCA_010110895.2 Picea sitchensis | reverse complement strand
TTCCTATCAACATTGTCACCTTATCTACAAATAGTATAACTAGATAATGATAGAAATATAACAAAACCCACATCCTAGGTCAAGAGAGAAGACACCAATTGATCTTCAATTGTATTAACTAAAATAATTGATAACTAATATCAACTACTAATTTATGAGCTTAGGTGATACATGTTTTTAAAAAATGACAAGTATGGAAGTTCTTCCGGCAAATAATGCCTCATTCATCAACATCACTCTCACTCTCACTCTTAACATTATGCACTATCCATTCTTGTTGCACCTTAATTGTTGCAAATATCTTCTGAATTATTTATATTTATTTCCTATCCATTTTTCCTTTGGTAACCCTAGCCATATGATGTTGTTAACATCAATGAACATAAGGCCTTATGATTTAACAATCCATTATTGATTTTTTATTAAAACATGTGTACAAAAATTTGTTTACATTTGATGTTCCAATGGGTTCCCACCATTCAACCTCTACCTCATAAGACTCAACATTAGCATCTAAATCTCAATAAACATATCTCATTTTCCATACCCATTCATATTGCACAATCTAGATATGGTGATTGTATTATGAGCATTTGTCCCTCTACGACATTGTCCCTTAGAGAGAATGCATCTCCAAGATGGTTACATAGAGGTCCAATGTAGCAATCCTTAATAACGTAGACATTTTCCCTCAACTATGCTTCTACAAAATCATGTGTTATTTGTATATTAATGTTTATGCATTTTTCATTACTATGGATTACTAGAATTCATTTCTTAAGTACTCCATGTTAAAAAGGGTTTGTCCAAAATGTTTAATAAGTATTCCCTACTGGAATTATTGTTATTGATGTCAAAGGATTAATTTTTTCATTAATGTCATATTACAACTCTACAAATACACATAGAATTTCCAATATTGATTTATATATAAGTTTACAAGTATATTAAAAAAATCGGTGCATATGAAAAATTAAAAAGTGAAATGGTGGTTTCAAACCCATGGATTTGGAAGTCCATGGTATTTTCCCATAGTATTTGGAAAAGTTAAAAAAAAATGGTAATTAATTATTTAATTAAAGGGTGTTATGTCCTTTTGAATTAACATGTCCATTCATGAAGGGTTATGATAAAGTATTGAGAGAAAATGTGTGGGTGAAAAATGTAATAACATTTGAAGAAGTGGATGAGCAAAGATTGAATATCATTCCAAAAGGGGAGAGTTGTGAAATTAGTTTAAGGTCATCTTGGCATTTTCACTATAACTTATTTTATGGGGCATTTCAGACCATGAAATTTTGAAGAGACAAAAGCGATATCTCTGGACCCATATTGTCAAAATGTTATACATTGGTTCGCTATACTTTCTGAGATATGCCCTGTGGAAGTTAGGGTTCTTGAATTCTCCTGAAATCAATTTCAAACAGACAAGTTTGGTATTTTCCCTATAACTTGTTTTTGGGGAAGTTTTAGACCATGAAATTTTGAGGAGACAAAATAGCGATCTATGGGTACATGTGGTTAAAATTTCATATTTTTGTTTCGCTATACTCTCTGAGATATACCTTGCATAAGTTAGGGTTTTTGAATGCTCTCGAAATCAATTTCAAACATGGCAGGTTATCATTTTTGCTATAAATTATTTTCTGGGATGATTCAGAGCATGAACTTTTGAGGAGACGGGGAAGATATCTCTGGGTACATGTGGTTAAAATTTTATATGTTGGTTAATTATAATTTATAAGTTATTCCATATGGAAGTTAGGGTTTCTGAATAGTCCTAAAATTAGTTTCAAACATGTAAGTTTTGAATTTTTCTATAACATCTTTTTTGGGACTTTTCATATTGTGACATTTTTAGTGATCTCATGAGACATACACAAGTAACTCACATAAAAATTTCACACTTTTGTTCGCTATAACTTATAAGATATACCATGTGGAATTTAGGGTTTTTGAATGGTCTTGAAATTAGTTTCAAACATTAGAGCTTGGAATTTTCTCCTTAACTTCTTTTTCTAGGACTTTTCAGACTATGAATTTTTCAGGGATTTGAGGAGACATACCGAAGTACTTCAGGTAAAAATTTCATAATCATATTTGAAAAATTGGATATGTGGCATGTTGTACAAGTTCGTTCTTGGGAAGAGGAAAAAAACAACAAGCTTTGGGAAAGTTACCATAAATTTCATTTGGAAATTCAAATTTTGGTCAAACGTGGCAAAGACATAAGTAGAAAGAAGATTCGATAAAGGTAATGTGAATGTCATCATATTTTGAAGAAGTTATATGTACTAAAGAATAAATTGTAACTTGAAGGTTGGTGCCACTCAAACAAAGAGATTGGTGTCTCTTGTTAAGTTGGTGCTTAGGGGTGGGAATTGGTGTCTCCAGTAGATTTTTGTTTACGAATATCTGTAAGAGTAGGTTGGTTCCTAATAGGGTTTGTACCAGTGGGAATTGTTGTCTCTAGTAGGTTGGTGCCTAAAAATATTTGTAACAGTAGGTTGGTTCCTACAAAGAATTATGAAGGGAAGTTTTGTGGTTTTCTCTTGAAAGGGTTTCCATGTAAATCTTGTGGTGCATGTTTTGCAGTTAATGGATCTCATATGTGATTGTTTTCCTATGGTTGATGAATGTTTGAAAAAGTAAAAAATTGTCTTATATTGATTCACACACCATCTCAGTATAAGTGTGTGCTCAACATTCCCAATAAATTATCTTTGAATTCCAATATTTCCCCCTCCCCGAAGAAAGTTTAGAAGAATATCAAAGTGATGGGTGTATTTGGATAAGTTTCCAAAGTGGTCCCCATATGAAATATATTTAAGCATGGTTCTCACAAGAAGATGCTTTGAAGAAGTATACAAGAAGCCCTAGAAAGATGGATAAGTGGTTGAGAAGCCCCGAAGTTTTGATCATGAAGCCTGGAATTTTTTTGAGGAAAAACTGATGAAGGAAAATGCCTATGCATGTAACACACTCATAGATGGATAGTCCCCATCATTTCATTTCCAACAGTAGGTGGTATGCCACGTGGTTCCTCACGGTTAAGGATATATGCCCTCATGAAATTGAAAGAATGAAATAATGGTTAAGAAGACCCTAAACAGTTACAAAATGAAGCTACAAGTCATTAATTAAAAGGTAAAGTGGTTATAACAAGAAAGTATGTGTCAACCCTAAAGTTAAGGAAATAAGTCACTTTGAAAAGGTATAAATACACCTCAAGGATCCTCTCATTAGAATATTCATGCGCACATGTCTATTGAATATCTTCTAAGTGAGCAAGTGATCTATTGGCGAATCTGAGGAAACGAAGGAGTGTGGAGGAAAAATCTTAGGAATTGTAGGTGTAAGCAGGTTTTTTTGAGAAAACCCTAATATAGATGACCCCCATGGGTCAAGCTACAAGTGTCTTGTGAGGAACCCCCGCGGGTTGTACATTTTTCATCATGTGAGGCCCTATGTGATGCATGGGTTAGTCCCACGAGGCTGAGGGAAATTTGAGAGAGATTCTTGTTCCAAGTTGTTGAAAGTTTGAGAAAGGTATGATGATGCACCAGGTTTGATACAGAGTAACATGTATGTTTATATGAAATTTTTTAGGGTTATACATTGGTGATGTTATGATGCATGCTTGAGGTATGTATTTTGTATATTATTGAGGCATTGACACATGATTGAGGCACATATTTGGTGCATGGTTTGGGGAACATCTTTAGCACATGTAAGACATACATTTTTTGGTGATGTTGATGCATATGGTACATGGTTTATGGCATGATTGAGATATATCATGAATGATATGGTACATGATTGAGGCACACATTTTGGTACATGTTTTTGGCACATGCTTGAGGGATATGGTTGGTTGCATATCATTGATGTTTTGGCACATGGTTGAGACATATATCTTGATGATGGTATAATACATGTTGAGACACAGCTTGCATGTTATGGAATATGTGTGAGGCACATATTTTGGTACTTCGTTGAGGCACATGGTTTTGACACATCATTGATGTTATGGTGCATGGTGTATGGAATGATTGAGACATATCATGCGTGATATGGTATATGGATGAGTTACATCTCATGGTACATGGTTTATGGAGTATCTTGGGACATGGTTGATATGGTATAGGTTTTTTGTACATGGTTGATGCATGGTATGGTACATGTTTTGGTACATGGTTGATGCATGATATGGTACATGGTGTATAGATATAGAACATTCTTGTTATGGAATATGGTTTGTTTCACATATTGGTGATGGTTTTGGTATCCATGTGAGTAGATCTGGTTATAGTTGGTCAATGATGGTATATTAGTGACAATGATAATGACAATAAAAGTCGCATTGATAGTGACAATGACAGGTTGATGTATCAGTGACAATGGCGGTGAAAATATCAGTGGTAGTGACATGTTGAGTCTACATTTATATTTCAGGGTGCTAGGACGGGGCAAGGAAAGGGGGTTGTAGCCTCCTTCTGATTGGAGCCAGAGAATACATGGAGTTGGAGCTTCCTTCAGGTTGGATCTTGTAAATTAGGGGGCCATAGCCTCCTTCTGGTTAGAGCTAGAGAACACAGGGAGACGGAGCCTCCTTCAGGTTGGATCCTTTAAACTAATGGATTGGAGCCTCCTTCCAGTTGTAGATGGATACTTTAGAGAGTTGTAGATTCATTTAGGTTGGATCCTGTAAATAGGGTTTGGAGCCTCCTTCTAGTTGGTGCTGGAGAATTTGGAATTTCGTGCTTCCTATGAATGTAATATTTTTATATATAAGAAAACATTATGTGGTTTTATGCCATTTTGGTTTCCACGTAAATTATAGTGTATTGTGTATCGATGGTTAATTTTTATGCATTGTTGATTGACATTGTTCATGATATATTGAATGCAATCATAAATTATATATTGGTGATAAATTTAATGATCATATGTTCTAATTAGAAATGGTAAAAATTTATCAATGTTGATTCACCCTCCCTCTCAATATTCGGTATCAGAGTAGGTCCTTAAATAATTAGTTTATGTTAGAAAAACAGGACCGCGGAGCAATAAAATAAAACAAATGCAGAAACAAAAACACAGAAGACACACAATACAAGAGAGACACAGATTTACGTGGTTCACCCAGTGTGGGCTACGTCCACCCTAGATCCCGCAATTACCCAGTTAAGTCCTTTGGCCCATTATCCAACAAATGAAGGGATACAACCTACAGCAAAACCGTTGTAACTTCCTCTTCTTTCTCTCCAGGATCTCCCTCTCGAGAATACAATAGCCACCCTCATACATAGCATAGTACATTTCCCTCATAAAGGGTTGCCTTCTAGGAAAAACCCTAACATAATCTCTGGATTAGTCTGCACGACCTTATAGTAGATGGTCGGTTACAATGAAATTACAATTATGCTTTTATGGGCAATTTGCTTGGGGCTTATTGCCGAACCCAGTGAGGGCCACACTTGGACCCAGGACCCAGGAGGGAACCTCTGCACTCCCATATGGAGAGAGGTGTACATGCCAGGTGTAAAATACTTCATGCTGGGGTAGACGGTGAAACAAAGGACCTCTGCATGGGGAAGATGTCAGGCTCCCTGATAACAATCTCCCACTTGAGGCCAGTCTCAACAACTCCACCGTTTTTTGTATATGCTGGACTTTGAACCTTCTTGGACTTTGCAAATTTCTCATCTTCATCTTCAATCTTGAGAACCAACTGAAACTGAGAAAGAATTTAGTTTCTCCACCGGATACCTCCTTTGTTAACGTATGCAGGGATTAAAGCTGAGTGTGTGTATCTTTTTCGGAAAAACTTCAAATTTCCATCTTTCAATATGTATTGTATGAAATGGTACCTGATGTGTATATTCTTAGTATTTGAATGGAAGGTGAGTTCTTTGCAAGGTGAATGACCTCAGTTGTCACAGTACAACTTATTGTTCTCCTTCTTTCCCGATTCCTCCATAAACCTTTGTAACCAAATCATCTCTTTACTAGCCTCTGTAGCAGCAACATACTTTCTACCTCTGTTGTTGAAAGTGAAACAACCTTTTTTTTTTTTTTTTTTTTTAAATCCAACTTATTGTTGTTGTTCCACCTATGGTAAAACATACCGCAATGGTGCTCCTCTGTATCTTTATCACACGCCATATATGAATCAGCTTATATCCACAGCCAGAAAGGATATGCAGACCTCAAAACATAATGAATGAGTAGAGGTACCTCTCAAATACATGAGAATCCACTTCTGCCTCCCAATGTTCTTCTGGATTGTTCATATACTGCTCTAGCTCCACTTTGCATGTGCAATATATCAGGTCTTATTAAATCATTGCATACATCAAGGCATAGCTAGCTGATGAATATGGGACCTGAGACGTATTCTATCTCCCTCGTAGTCTTGGGACACGTACATTTCATAGTTAATTTGAAATGGATAGCCAAGGTGTACTAACTAGTTTCTCATTATGCATTCTAAACCTCTCGAACACCTTCATGTACTCACGAGTACAATGTCAATTTGCAATTTTCACGTCTCTTGTTATTCTCATACCAAGGATTTTCTTTCTGGCACCAAATCCTTCATTTAAAATGAATTGGCTAATTTCTTCTCCAGACACATTTATATCTGCATATTAGACCACCGCAACAAGCAAGTCATCTACATTAGCAAGATAATGAGCACTTCCATTTCTAGCTTCTTAAAATAAACACGGTGATCAAAATAACATATACTATAACCTTGTTATATCATAAACATGCCAAACTTAAAATACCACCAACACTTGGAGCTTGCTTTAGGAATAGCCTGACTCTTCTTTAAACTGCGCCGCAAACATTCTCCTTCCCTTTGACCTCCTTACCCATGTGAGTGCTGCATATAAATCTCTTCCTCAAATCTCCATGGAGAAGAAATTTTGTTTTACTATCTAACCATTTAAGATGAAAATATTCTACTACCCTGAGACTTAAAATAGTTCTAGGTAAAGAGTCCATTTTAACAACAGGAGAAAATATTTCATCAAAATCCTAGCCGCTGTTACAAACCCCTTTACAACAAAGTCTGAGCCATGCCACTTTCTCTCCAAAATCTTCTTCCTTCAACCTTAAACCCATTTATTACGCAATGCTCACTTGGGCAGTAGAATAGTCCAAGTCAGTTTGATTTCTACAGTCATTTCCTCTTTCATGCCTTGCTCCCACTTCTTTTGGTGTCTACATGCATTGCATCTTCATAACATTTGGTTCACCAAAATCAATCAACAATAAAACAATATAATGAAGGGAGGTATAGTTAGGGTATACCCAACTTTGAAGGTGAATCTTCAACAACACTTGGGGTGTTTGAGATTTACTGTTTACTCTAACTGTACATTTGATTTCATGGAGTTCCTTTAGATTTCCCTTTTCGGTCTCATCAAAGCCATTCTTGTTTTTTTTACGTTTCTGTTTCTTTCCACCGCGAAACAGTCTTTGTACATGACCCTTCTCATTGAATGTGACATCTCTTCTCCTAATGATTTGTTATTTTCCTGATCCCATAAGCGATAATAAAATCCATTAACACCATATCCAATAAATTTACATTTCTTGGATTTTGCCTCAACAAGCTTTGTTCCTATATTTTCTTTATCAATGGACAAATGCTTCACAACCGAATGTTTTCAAAAGAATGGATTACCTTTTTTCCACCGTGAACATATCCTGCAGATTCTACCATCCAAGAGCTTAGGAAGGTCTCTGTTTATTAGAAAGTAAACAACATTATCTACAACATCTGGCCAAGTAAGGGCAAAACCTTGACATCTAATCTCGCCTGCACGCTCCATAGTTATCCTATTCATCCTTTCACGACACACCATTTTCACAGTGGTGTTGTTGGAGCTGGCCTCTACGAGATCCCATGGTAGCGAGCAGGTAATCATCAAACTCCCTTTAGACACAATTTCCCCTCCATTATCTAATCTGAGACACTTCAAACTTTTTCGTCTCGTTCTATGAGAATCTTTCCATTTGTGAGGTATCAAAACATCGGATTGCGGCTAGATACAATAAACCCAAGTTTTCTAGTTGCATCATCAAAAGTAACATAATAATGAGAGCCACCGAGATGATACATTTGGTCCCCATACATTTGTATGCACAAGCTCTAACCTTTCATTCTTCTTTCTTTTCCAACTCCGAAATGGGCTCTGCGTTTCCATAAACACAATGCTCCTGAAGTCCAAATCAATTTTATTTAAGATTTGGCAACACATTTTGCTGTGAAGGGATCATACCCTCTCACTCATGTGTCGACCTATAGTGCCATAGTGTTGTATCCTCCTATAGAAGCTAAAAGATATAGAAGAGTCAAATATTATCAATGCTATAGATACAAATGGCACTACGCCCTATATACTTCATCATAATGATCCTTTGATGATGACCTTTGATCTTATCACAGCAAAAATATGGATGCTCTAAACTTCACTTACCATTGCCCTATTGAAATCAGATTTTTGCTGAAATATGGAACATGAACACCGGCAACCATTGGACTTCATTTGGATTGCTTTAAATTTTTACATTTCCCATTAACAATTTTGCATGGTCTATTACCACCCAATTGAACTTGTCCAAATCACCTTGAACATAATCAATCTAGAAAATGTTTCCTATCGGGTGTGTCATGAAATGAAGCTCCACGAATCTACTACCAAAGATTCAAAAATATTATCTCTGAGGAAAGATCAAACATCTTACAACACATCACTGTTGTTTCTTCACTGATTTCTCTCCTCATCCCATCTCTTTGGATCTCTGTAGTCTTTCTTTAGATGTCATTTCTTCCCACAATGCCATCACTTCAGCTTCCCTGTGGATTTGGATCTACCCTTCTAGAATTCCGTGGTTTCCACAGGCCTTTCCTCCTATCCTTTTGTCTTCCCCTGCTCTCCATGTTGAATGCATTTCGATGTTTCACAATGCTTTTTAAAATTGCATTTCCTCACTAAGGTTAACACCAGCAACATCATCCATTTTTAAAGTGTTTGAACTAGAATTGATTCTGACCATTTCCAAGCCATTCCATCTTTCTGGTACTGAGCACAAGATTAGAAGATCTATGACCTCATCATCATCGAGTCCACTTTTACAGAATTAGTTGATTAGTAACCATATTAAATTCATTCAAATGATGTATGAGACCTGCTCTGACATCTTAGGTATTAAATAATCTCTTATTAGGAAATACCTTAACCCAAATTGAGGGGTTTTCCTTACAATTTCGGCAGATAGATCCATCAAGACCCTTAGATTCTTTTCTTTGAAATATTGCCAGAAAACCATAGAAACGTACCCGGGGCTGGTAGTATCGTTCTAAGAGTCTTTACGTCAAAGAATCTCCCTTGCGTCCCTTCATGTACATTCGGCCCTGCTGCCTCGCTCAATGGTAGGAATAGATCCTTACGATATAAATAGTCTTCCAACTGCATCTTCCATGAAGGTAGTTTGGTGGAACAAGTTCGAACCTAAACTTTCCATCTTCGACATTTCTCCCACTCGAACCGGGAACCCTCATTTCCTGCGAGTACCTTACACTCGATGCAGGTTGTTAGAAAAAGCGGAATGAGAAATAAAATAAAATAATTGCGGAAATAAAACACACAAGAGACACAATACAAGAGAGACAAACATTTAAAATGGTTGCCCAGGTGTAGACTCACATCCCACTAGAGAAATTTCCAGTCCTCCCTTTATTATTATCCGACAAATGAAGGGATACAACCCTCTGTGCGAAACCAGCTGTAACTTCCCCTCTTCTTTCTCTGATCTCCTCTCTCGAGAATGCAATACCTCATGCATGGCCTTGGCCATTTCCCTCATAAAGGAGGGTTGCCTTCTGAGAAAAAACCCTAACATAATCTCTCTACAATTCTGTGACCTTATAATGAGCGGTCCGGATTTAGTAGAGAGTACAATATACTTTTATAGGCAATTTTGCTTGGGGGCTTGCCCCAGACCCCCAGTAGGGATGGACTGAGTGCAGAGGAGGGTACCCCCCTCTGCACTCCCAACGATGGAAGGTGTACATGCCGGGGTGTAAATGCTTCATGGGGTATAGACACATTTGAAAGGACCTAGTACATACTTCTGGGGTGTAAATACTTCATGGGGTATAGACACAGCTGAAAGCAAAGGACCTCTGCATCAGGAAGATAATCAGGCTCCACAACCAACAGTTTAACCACTGGAAGGTAGATCATGGATTACACTAAGAATGGAGTGTCAATGTTTAATGATCAAAATGGTCTTAATTAGGAAATATGGAGCACAAGAATGAAACCTTTTTTATAGGAACAAGGATTTGACGTTTGGAAATCAATTGTTACACGATACACCACTTCAAAGAAACCAAATATTGCAACCAAGAAGGAATTGAAGAGAAACAAAAAAATAATAATGGATTTCATATTGGGAGGATTACCTTATCTGATAAAAGACACAGTGGGAAAATGATCATCATCCAAAGAACTTTGGGATAAGCTACATAATCTCTACTTTAAGGAATCTCATCTTATCCCAGAGCCAGAACATGCTAATCAGAATAAAGAAGATGTTGAAGACGAATGAGAAGAAACATGCTCATCATATCATAAATAATAAGAAGAAGAACATTGTGTAGTAGGAGTAGTGGATCTTGAGGCTAAACTAATCAGTGCTTTATGTGAGCTAAATAAATAAAGGAAGAAAAACAAGTCTCTCGAGGAAGAAATGGTCAAGCTAAAAGAGGATTCTCAAGACTCTAATAAAAATAAGAGTCCTAGTAGATCATCATGAATCTAAAATATCAGTTGGACAAAGCCAAAGTGATTGAAGAAACTTTCAAGGATCAGTTGAAAGAGAAATAATGTTTGGAAGCCGAAATAGTGTCACAAAGAAAGGAATCAGAAAAGAGAGAAGAAATTTTGACAAGTCATCTTAAGGAAAGATCATAGGACTTAAAAATGATTGAAGTAGAATTTAGTGAACGAGAAAGAAAACTTGAAGAATAAATCATCACCTTGAAGACCCAACTTGAATACGCAAAGAGAATGGAAGAATTTATGAGGATATAGATGATGAAGAAAGAAGAATATTGTGAGAATATTGAAGAAGAAGTTGTCACATTAAGAGTTAAATTTGATAAGCTCATCCAAAACATTGAAGAGAGAGGTAGCTCCACACCACCAATAAAGAAAGTTGAAGAGAAATGTTACAGGTTACTAAAAAGGAAGAATGAAGAAAATGATAAGAGTTATGTTGAAGTCATCAGAGGCCTATCAAGAAGGAAGAATGTGATCCCTCAAAGGAGAACATTCCAGAAATAGAGAATACTCGAAAAGAAGATTACAGAAGAGACGAATATCAAAGAAGACCCTCGACTTTCAGGTATCAAAGAAGCTTAAACCATTGTGAAAGAAACAACATAAGAGAAGATTGTGATCAACCAAGGCATGAATTAAGAAGGACTACATCACAAATAAGTTCATTCACTTCCAGGTATCAAAGTTTCTTTTATGGTTATTTTTTTACTTGTAATAACTTTGGACATAAAGTTGTAGATTACATAACTTATGGAATAAATGTTTATGTGGCCCTACACAATATTGAATGTTACAAATTACACAACTATGGACACATAGCTCATGATTGTAGAAGCATTATGGATACTTCCATGAAAGAAAACATTGATATCAGATTCAAGAAGTTTTTGAAAAGAAAGAAAGAATAGGTGAATGAAGAACATGTAAATGAAGAATGGGTGAATGATGAACATGTGAATGAAGAACACCCATAATTAATACTCTTAGTATTTTTAGTAGTATGATATCATGTCAAATCTACAGGAGAAAAGGAAGATGTCAGAAATCAAGAAGACAATGAATTTGTAGGCTAAGAGGAAGATTACTCTACATTAGGGCAGATTCCTCCACCTTTCTGAGCCATAAGGATTGGAGACTCCCAGTAAATATGACTATTGAACATGGGGAGTCTAAGTAGTAGCTCTACAAATCAGATAACTATCTTTCGAGCAGTCTAAAGTGTTTTCATATTTTGGGAAGGCAGTTTTAGAGTGGTTTGATGATAGAAGTGAGTAGGAATATATTTGATTCAGTTTGAAGAGTAGGAATATATTGTAATCAATTGCAACATATGAGTTAGCATTATGTGCAGTTGAGTAGCAGATTCATGGAAAATTTTATGACACATAGAAAAATATGAATTCATGATACACTTGGCAGGTACAAAATTCATGATACACATGGAAAAATATGAATTCATGATACACTTTGTTAGTTTCAAACAACTCATTTTACAATTCTTTAAGATCAAGGCTCAATTGATGAAGTGTGTCCTCGATATATTCATTATTGTTCATGTACCCAACTAACCATCTTTGTGTTTATTCTTCTATATGGATAATTAATCTCTCGATATTGAATTTTTCATTGCACCAAAGGAAAAACTCTTTGAAATCAACTACTTTCGGCACACATCTAGCCAATGCAATACCCGAGGTCCAAACCTTGTTCAATTTTTTTTCTTCGGACGGGAGAGTTGAGTACCACTTGTAGTCCTGCAACCACTGAAATTGGTGATCTTCTCATCCCAAGGTATTGTCAGAATTCAGTGTCACCACAATATAATTATTTCCTTTTACTTGAAATTTCTTACAAAGACAAAAAACAATTATGAATAGGTGACACTTTTGGCAATACAATCTTTTTACAACAAGGATTTTAATTTATTATTTAATTTTACCATGTATTGCCTTGATTATCAAATGGTGTATCTCTTAATTCAAATTTTTCAATTTCATCGTCTGATTTTAGATTCATGGCAAAGATTTTATGAAAATCACTCCACTTAATAAGAGTATTCAATTCATATGAGTGGTGGCTGATGTGGTGATGGGAAATAAATGTCATCGAGAAAGGTGATATTGTATCAGGGCGTATGGAAAATGGTTAAGTGTGGAGGTGTAACGTGAGGGATGGAAAGTGTATTATGGTGGATGCAGAAATGAGAGATGTGGTATTGTGGGGTATGGAGAAAAGAAGTGGAGAAACAAGGGGATTCCCATATTTGCATTCAAGAAATATACTAAGTACCGAAAATTTTGATTTTGCGGGTTGCGAAAATATGTGAATAATTTTGTAGTACACATAAATGCGGGATGTGAGGCTGTGGGTCTAGGGAAAGGTAAATGGAAACAATGGGAGGACCTTGCATTTGCATTCGGTAAATTAGTTAAGTGTCAAAAAGGGAAAAAGGTGCGTTATGCATGATGTGAAAATGGGAAAGGCCTTTTTAAGTGTTGCGAGTTTTCGAGTTGCGAGATGTGGGTATTTGTGGTTTGAGGGATAGCTTATACTTCCGCAATCAAGAAAATGGCTAAGTGTTAGGATTTTGGAGGGGTGGAAAACAAACTAAGTATAGACTTGTGGACTTGAGGACTTGGTGGTATCTCGCTCTGGAACCTGCATTTTAGCAAAAAACCGATAAGTATAGGATATACAAGGAACAATAAAAATGACTATAGATGGAACAATATATGATAAAATTTATCAACAAAATTGGATCAACGTATCTTTATTTGGTTCTACATGATCGTGGTGGGAATAACACTCATCCATTCATTGGGCTCATGGGTCATCACTAGAGAGTTTGCATGAGAGCATGGACATGGGACCCAAGTTTATGGATGATTTTATTAGATTCCTCCAATGTTGCAGTTAGTACTTTCACATGGTAGACTCTAAGACTAGCTACTTCAACATGGTGGTAAACATTTGTAAATGGGATGCAATTTTATGGACAAGCTTATTAGATTCCTTCAACATGGTGGATAACACTTGTACATGGTACCCTTATTCCTTGGCCTAGTTTAGCATTGCTATAATCCCTCATCCATGGGTCCCTATTTTATAGTTGTACATCCTCACTACAAGCATTTAGGGGAAACATTTTTATAAGGGGGGTGGAGTTTTTTTATCCTTCTAATCCAAGAGTATATGTAGTGTAGCTAGGGGGGATAATATGGGGTACCTTGGGAGGTACCCAAGGGGAATAATAGTAGATAAGTATTGTTATGTATAAATCTCACTTTTAATAGATAAGGCATAGTGTGAATGAAATAAATGTAAGAGGACTTGCTAGAAGGTTCCTCCTCTATAATATTCTTAGGCGGTTGGTAGTGTTATATAAAGGGGTCCAAACAATGTAATGGGAAGTCAATAAGTATTGTATTGGGAGTGGTAGATCATTAGGAGGTTTCCACCTCGAAGAAGAAAGTGAATAGGAGTGGATCCCCTCCATAATAGGATCTATTGTATGGTTTTACCCTACTATAGTGTACCTATGGGGAATAATATGGGGTACCTAGGGAGATACCCAATGGAATAATAGTACATAAGTATTGTTATGTATAAAAGCCATTTTTAATAAATAACGCCTAGAATGAATGAAATAAATGTAAAAATACCTTCTATAAGTGAATTACTCTAGGAAAAATGTGTAATTTATAAAAAATATCGGTCGAAACAGAGTTCTAGAAGTAAAGTTATCAACATTTTAAATTTGGCAATTTTTCAAGGTTTTTCTAGAAAACAACCATGTGATTTGCAAAGTAAGTTATATTTTTTGGTTGAATATTTTTTCCAAGAATTTAGTGTAGCTAGGGGGAATAATATGGGGTACCTGGGGAGGTACCTAAGGGGAATAATAATATATAAGTATTTCTATGTATAAAGGCCATTTTTAATAAATAAGGCATAGTGTGAAGGCAATAAATATAAGAGGAATTACTAGAAGCTTATGCTTCTAGAAGGTTACTCCTATAGAATGTTCTTAGGTGGTTGGTAACACTATATAAAGGGGTTCAAACAATGTCATCATAATTCAAGAAGTATTGTATTGGGAGAAGTAGCTCATTAGGAGGTTGTCCCCTCGAAGACGCAAGTGAACAGGAGTGGATCCCCTTCGTAATAGGATATATTGTATGGTGTTTCCATACCCTAAGGGTTTCTATTATAATAAAGTGTGTATTTTCTAAATTGTTCTATGGATCTTATGCAGTGATTGTATTTGCAGATATTTGGTACTTAACATGATCTCCACATTAAAAAAATTCAAGTCATCTCTAATTGTTTCCAAAGTTGTTCGCACAATGAAGAGTTCACATGGAACTTTTCGATGCAATTTGAACTAGTTCAGGAGGAATTCATATGCAAAATATATTGATCGTTGAAGTTTGGGAAAAATGGGGAAAATAAAAAATGAAATTATTAATACTTATTTTGAGCTTAGGTTCTCATGTATTATTGTGTTTGTCGTTTTTATTGTTATAAGGAAACTAAGTGTTGTGAGAGATATGTACTATTTCATTTTCCTAGCCTCAAGGGAAAGATGAGATTCTCATGGAAAGTTGAGATCTTCATGGAGTGTCGAGATTTTCATGGGAATGGTTGAGATATTTTCTCAAAACAATTCCTTGAATGGTGTCGAAATCCCAATTTATGGGATATTGAGAGATATTCTCTCCTTAATATCTTGAGGTGGTTCTCAAATGAAGAATTATTTAAACCATTTTTGGAGAGGGATGAATTTGGTGAATTCATTTTCCCTCTATAAATGAGAGATATCAAGTTGTAGGCTTGCTTGAGAATTCATCATTTTTTTTGTAAAAGAGAGATAGCAAGTTGTAGGCTTACTTGAGAATTCATTCTCCCTTTGTAAAGGGGAAATAGTAAGTTGTAGTCTTGATTGAGAATTAATTATCCCATTGTAAAGGAGAGATAGCAAGTTGTAGTCTTTCCTGAGAATTTATTTCCCCTTTGTAAAGGAGAGATAGAAAATTGTAGGCTTGCTTGATAATTCATTAGAATTTATAAATGAGAAGCCCTCTTTGAAGGAGAATAAATAAAGTAGGCTCATGGATTGAAGAAGACCCGAAGACGTATCCCACAAGGGTGAACTCCATAATCAATTGGCTAAGTATTGTCTCTATTTTCAGTGCTTGTTTACAGTCTTTGAATGTGAATTTTTAATTCATGAAACCAATTTTCTTTATGAAATTATGGGGAATTGAAAAGTTGTTTAAATGAATCTGAATTAGTAGTTTTTAAGCACTAATTTTGGATTACCTTCCTAAGGGTGTAAAGAGGGGTCTGAAGGGCCCACTAGAACATTTAGTTCACATGATCTTCACCTTATTGACCAATATCTTATCACGTTCAGTCATAAGGGGGGTTTTTTAATTGTGAAAAATAGAGTCAATATATTGTAAGTATTGTTGGAGGGGTTGGGAGGGAGGATGTGGGTTATGGAGGGTTTATAGGTATTGGGGGGTATAAAAGGGGGTATCTAGTAAAAATAGGGAATATCTAATGAAAATATGGTTTTTTAATTGGAAAGATGTATTGGGTGGGGGTTTCCACAAAAATATTTTGGGAGGTACATATCAATATCTAGTGATATTTAGAGGTACTTTTTAATATCCTATGAATGCACGTGCTATGTTATAGGTTCACTAAGTGGAGACCCCATGATTTAATTAGTTAAGTTGGTTGTTTATTGTAAAGTGGACTAGGTGCACTATGTTTGTTATTATTAAATAAGACCCACTATGGTAGTCAGTATTAAATAAATGTAATGTGGCCTTAGGAAAAAAAATCCATTGGACAATTAGGAGGTTTTTATGATTAGGGTTTTTTTGCTAGGTATAAATAATCATGGAGTCCTCCTTATGGGATGTGTGGAAGAATATTGTATTTGGAGCTTATCTCATTGAGAGGTCCCCCTACCTTAAGAGATAAGTGAAAATGAGTGGATTCCTTCCATAAAAGGATCATTGTAAGGTGTTTCCATACCTTAATGTAATTTTGATAAACAAATCAGTGATCATTTCTGATATCTCTTTTGTGATTTAATTTCTTATGTTAAGGATCATAAAAACACCCCAACAATGAACTAATGGAAAGGAGTTCAATTGAACTATTGGTGTAGGTTATTCATACCCACACTCGATTCAAAACCCTCAGTTGTGAATGAGGGTAGTATCTTGATCTTACCCTGAGAAGATATGGAAATGTAGAAAAAAACCTTTTCTAATTACCTCTCAAACTAATTCTCTTCAAGTAAGAATTTGAAAGAGAAAAACTAATCCCTCTAATTAAACACTTTCTTTTGTTCTAAAAATATATCTATAAATTTTTAGGTTTGATCATTAATGATGGTGGACCAAACCAAAAACAATTCAAAAAAGTATCATTGAACCTTTCTCCTCCTTCATAGAGAAATTATACCCTTCACACATATATCATTATATCCTTCACAACTAAGACATAAACAAAGTTCTCTAATTCATGGCAAGGAGATCTTGGTCCTCGTTTTTCAAAACTTTACTCACCATCTGCGACTCATCCCTTATAGTATGAAGATGATGATATTTTTGTATGAATCACTCTAAAATATGTGCTAGATGTTCGTTCCTACTTCTCTTTGGTTCCTAATTAAACTATAATCTAAATTAGGAAAAGTTAAGTGGTGGTGCTACTAGAAATTTCCACCTTCGATATTGTGCTCCAAACAGGGAAATGCAAGTGGCAGAGATAGGTAACACCACATATTAGGAATGTAAGGAGAATGTCATCTAGGTTCTATGGTCCTCTAAATATAATTAGTGAGAGTGAACATTGCACAACAATTACACACATAATAATAATTTACATTACCTTAACACATCAAGATACAATACGTATATATAGTTGGAGTGATATCCAACTAACTCCAAATATGGAGATGTAGGTTGAGAGAATATCTCAACAATCTCCTACAAAACCTCAAACCAAATCCCCAAACTTAGTACACAACATTAATGAAAGCATTATCTCTAACACCCCCCTTAATGCTTACATTCAAACAACTTACAACACTAAAATCACAATTACAAAATTTGTCATTTGTGTTTGTCTGACTGGTCTTCATCAACACTTACACCCACTTTGAATCTTCTGGCTTCCGCTCTTTTCTTCTCCACACATTTGAGCTTCCCATTTGACACATTTAAAGTACAAAAGCTTCTGGTCATCTTTGATGTTCTTGTAGAACTAACGCTTCATGAACTCTTGAAGGACAATCTTGATACTGAACCATCCTATGGATACACTTCCATCTGCGAATATTTTTCTTTCGGTTATCCGTAGTTACCTAGGAGAATTATCTAGATATTGAATGTCTTCAGCAGTCATTTTCACAACTTGACCTTACATAAAAAAATAACCTATAACTGACGCTCTCGGAGCACGATGAGTCACATCAGCTTGACCTTATGAAGAACAACCTGTTACTAATGCTCCCCAAACACGACGGGTCACATAAATATAGATTTAAGTAGCATGTTCTTTATGGTTCTTCATTATTCAAGATTTTTACACACTCCACTTGAAAATTACAACATAAAATTGCACACCTACACATAAATTCAAAAATTTCAATACTGCAATAAAGGAACACAATTGTCCCCATAAAGATTGAATTTCCACAAGAATATAGGATTTTATGATTTCTCCATAAGGACTTCAAAAGATATTTCATACATCTATCATCGGTGGACCGTATGGAATCTAGCCTTCATTAACTACTTCATATTAAAATCAATGTTTAACCATGTTTCCTTTTGTCTTCCCTTTCCATATAATCAAATATGATATTCCCTTGGAAATTTAGTGGCCCTCCCTCATTGCAACTAATATTTAATTATAGAGAAGCAGAAGTTTCCTACAACAAATTCGTGTGGCTAACAAACAGATTAAGACAACAAATTATGCATAGCAATCTTTTCCACTATGTTAGCCTTCATTTTGGATTTATTCAATTTACTGATGCGCACGAGTTCCAGGAATCAACTGAATTGGAGAACCATAATAGTTTGACAGCAAATATCTCAAGCTTGGCCCCTCATTGTATTCTATCCTGATCTGCAGCTTCCTTGATTTCATATTGGCCTTTATATTTCTCCAAAAAATGTCTTTGTCTTTTGTATTTTGTCATTTCTTTTGCAGGGAACTATTTAACCTGACCGGAAGCTATTCCCTCAATAGCAGTGATGGCCCCTTGTAATCTCATTAGAAACAGGGCATCGTCTTGCAGTTGCACACCATTGTTCGGATATTCTACAATATAGTGTCTAATCGGAAGCTCTGCATTGGTCAATTTTATCTCTACAAATTGATGGTTGCTTCAACTAATGAATCACAACAATCTATGCTTCACTAACTGTAAACAATTCACACAAGAAATAAGAAATCTATTCACACACATTCTAACATAATCTATGTACAACACAAAATATCTCACATTTCTCACATATTTTTGGGCCCTCCCGTGAGGGAGTCAAGCCCACACCAGCTCTGATACCAAAATAGAATTAGTGAGAGGGACCATTTCACAACAATTACACACAGAATAATAGTTTACATTACCTTAACACATCAAGGTACAATACATATATATAGTTGGAGTGAGATCCAACTAACTAAAAATATGGAGATGTAGGTTGAGAGAATATCTCAACAATCTCCTACAAAACCTCAAACCAAATCCCCAAACTTAGTACACACATTAATGAAAGCATTATCTCTAACACCTCTTCCTTTAGTGGTGTAAACGCATGTGTCCTTTAGGCTTCCGTTAATAGCATCACACATTTCGACCATGGAGCCCACACATGGTGTTATAACATGATTTCCTTCAAATAAAAATTGACGTAGTCAAATAAAAGAATAAAAATGGCATGCAATGATGGTCCAACAAAGCAACAAGGTAATTAGGTGGCCCTTACTTTTCAAATGCTTTCATATTTTCTTTGCCGGGATTTTTTTTTAAATTAAATATTAACAAAAAATTGTATAGATTAAACTCTCCAATGATGATCATCCATGGTAATTGACCATATATAGATAGAATGTCACCCTAATGTCCATTCCAAATACTAGGAATAAAATTCGAGATGCTCATGGATATTTATAAAGAGAACCAGATCTGCTACGATAGGCAATGTAGAGAGTACTAAATAACAATAAGCATAGTGTACTCAATATCTATAGAAGGAAGGTATGTTTGGGTATCCAGAAGTGGGTGCATCAATATATAGATAGATATATGGATAGATATAGATGCAAGTTTCTTCTAGATATGAATTTAGATGTGAGTTAAAGCCTTACGTTTCCTTACCTTTATGTACCCAAAATTGTTGGGGAGTAGTTGTAGTACTTTGTTTTTTATTGAATGCACTTCCATTTTTGTTTGAATTATAGGGACCTCTTCATTGGTCCCTTAAGTGGTGGGTAGTTCAATGTTTTTGAGTATCCATAGTTAAGTTGATTTTTTATGACTAGTCATTGTTGGGTTTAGTGATAACATGTACATGAAGAATTTACACATGCATATCATCATAGTCATAATCTAGGGTATAGGTTTTGTTTTCACTCAAATCACCAAGCTTTCAAATTCATCATATCAATGACATCATATGTCTATTAACCTTGTTGCATATAGATCACATAATTCTGTGAACGAATCAACAACATACTTTCACCCATTATTTTGGTAAATCATCTCATATGCCACTTTGCTCTTGTCTCGTATTCCTAGGAATTCAAGTGAAGTTTTATATATTATCAATCTCAAATTTTATTTATATTGATTTTTTAACAAACAAATTAGGGCAAGAACTAGCTACTTTTGAGCTTATCTTTGTTATTCTAAAAAAAAAATGTAAATCATTCATATTTATCTATATATTTAACGAATTGTATCTGCACCAACATCTTTATCCTCATTAGAGTATATATGATGCTTATCAATAGTGTGTGTCCATTTCTTCATTTTTTTTATTTCATTAAACAAGCCAAATTTTATACAAAACTATAGTTTTGATTTCTAGATCAATATTGTGTATGTATATATGATGAACGACTAAAAGACAAATGATATAATATGTAAGATTGCAAATTGAATGATAATTAAAAATTACATCATCCACTATAGAAGAGAAGGACAAAATAATGGGGGGTTATGACTCCACAAGAGGGGAATGACAAGGGGGCTTAAGTAGGCTAATGGGAAAGGATCTTAGTAAGTGAATTAAACAAAAGTTCTTGCAACATTAATTATGTACCTTGATTATTAATTATTATTTTCTTTATTATTACTTGGGGGTTAGTGCATGAAGGGCGTACATGGGTCTCCATAAGGATATGTGGCCCTTTCATGCCATGCAAACTTATGCTATACCTTTTTCCATGATAGTGGATTAGGGGGTTTTGGGGAAAGAGTTTGAATGTCTTAGGAATTGTTTGAATTAATAGAAAGTTTGAAATATCAAGATTATGAGTTACCATACGAACTATCATTTGGTTGGAGAAAGTTCATAGACTTATCCCTAAGTGAATCATTATGATCTTATTGAAATTCAATTACACCAAGCCATAGCCACAAATTACAAACAAATTGTGATTGAATGGAATGATAATCATTGGCATTATAGAAATTCACTACAACTAATAATCCCAGAATCCTAGCAGTGATATTTCATAGCTATCCTATGTTGGAGCCCTAAAGGGAAGTGGATTAGCTTAAGGGACTATTGACTAGAGAAGGGGGTCCCATTCCTTGGATTGTGTAGGATGATGGGGAAAGAGCACTATGGAATGGGACTATTGTAGGAGTAAATATTGACTATAAACTCAGGAATTTGGTTATGAGAAGAGAATTAGAGCAAACCATATGAAGAGATTACCCTTATGGATCCATATCCTTATCTTAGGGATGACCTTTGTTGTAGAGATAATTGGTGCAAAAAGGAGCCTATGGTTGGATGGAAAATTTCCAAACATATAAGTGTTCATGAATGTACCTACGAATTGTGCTAAATTAATGTTGGATTACTATGGCTTATGCCATGGATTGAATTAATTTCTAGTTTGTTCAGTCCTAATTTCTTGTATTAGCCCACATTTATAAATTATGGTCTCATGGATAGTTGAATGATTTTCTTATATTGCATAAATATGCATTATCGTCCTTACATATAGTAATTAGTTAATAAAAAAAAATGAGCTATGGTATTAGAGAAAAAATTAGTGTGAATTTGGGTGGTTTAAAGAGGTTCATATCCTCAACAAAGTACAAAGGATATTAAATATGTTACATTTTCCTCATGCTATCTAAATTGGCATATAAATATTAACATAATATCATGGATATGTAATTTATTATTGTCTTGAAGAGTTTTTCTTTAAATTTCCAAGCCTATCACAAATCTACTTGTTACAAATAAAATATAAACTAGGAAGTAACTTGAGAATTTGTAGAACCTCCATTAAATAGCTCTTCATATTAATGGAAAATATCCTTTTGGCCTATTATATTATTGTTATACTCATTGTCAAATGTGGCAAGGGTGGCAACATCCAAGGTAGATAGGGTGTTGTCACCACCAATGCTTGGGCAATTTGTTCTCGCAGAAGTGGCGAATGAAGCATCGTTGTTTGAATCATTGTAGATGTGAGGTATGAATGTGGTGCACCACCCTATTAAAATAAAAATTGCACAAACATAACACAAAGAAGGAATTGTTTTACAAAGCCACAAGACCACATGGTTGCAAAGATCTTTATTTATAATACCTTTGTTACATATGTGGTCTTGTTATAATTTCAGGTTCTATAAATGGAGATACAACTTCTACTTTATCTTTTTATAATATTCTCACACTCCCCCTTAATATAAAAAAGTATTGAACACAACAATTCAAAGCTCTATGGTTAATATGGGCCATGCATACCACTTTGGGTCTTACAATTATTATGTACTATTTACAATCATGAGATCATACACACATTGTGTCTTCAGATTTTTGGTATTCCTTGGGAAGATGTCTCCTCTTTCATTCGTCTTCATGAATCTCGAACTTGAGTCTACAATTATAATTCTTCATCTACTACAAAATCTAATTTGATTTCTCCCTTGTAAATGTGAGTCTACAATCAACACAATTTTGGATTGTCATTCTTGCATCAACTAGGAACCAATCGTGCCTTTGGTCCAAACATTGTACACGCATTGAACATGTGATGACCCTACGAACATACTTCCATCTACTGAGGCACCTAAGTAATCAACAATGGCACTCACCGATTTTCTAGGAAAATACTTCGAATATAGGGTTTATCTACGCTAATCCAACATATTAGTCACATATCACTCTAAGTATTAACAGAATCACAACTTCACCATGTGATAATAAAAATCCAACAAATGACAACTATGGTAGACTTCTTTATACATCAAGCAAACTCAAATATTTCCATGCAGGGCTACCTAATCAATTGGTAGGTTACGAAATTAAGCAATAGACCATCTCAATTGATATGACCAAAATCTTGTATCTTCTATATTGTTTGGAGCCATACAAATAATTGGTGTCTTCATCTTTGTCTTTAACTTTATATCTTGTCTGATGTTGAATTTGTGAATTTCAACATAAGTTAATATCATACGACATAA
>SNQJ01S0033060.1:36731-63259 GCA_010110895.2 Picea sitchensis | reverse complement strand
TGATATTAGTTATCAATTATTTTAGTTAATACAATTGAAGATCAATTGGTGTCTTCTCTCTTGACCTAGGATGTGGGTTTTGTTATATTTCTATCATTATCTAGTTATACTATTTGTAGATAAGGTGACAATGTTGATAGGAAGGATTAACTCATAGTCCTCAATGGTTTTGTATATATGGTTCTTATGTGTTCTCATTGGCGGTGATAGTGACCATACTTTAACTATAGAAAAAACATATAATTGCTTAATGCAATGATAACTTTTTTTTATCTTTTGCTTTTCTTTGATCTTGATATATTCAATAATGTATGTAATAGTGATTTGTATGAACATATGTAAATTAAATGTTATACATATGTAAATTCAATCCAAATATATAATATAGTTATATGATATTGAAACTTTTAGATTGAATTTCACATTTATTTTTTTATTATCAAAATTCACACTTTCCAAATTGAAATTGACACTTTGATGACCAAAATCATAGTTTGAAAACACCAATATTCATACTCTCATAATTCAATTTTGCACTTAGCAATACCTAAATTCATAGGGATCTAGATTCACCTATAATATCAAACTCCATGAAACAATTTTTATATAATATTTTTACATTTTTATTAATATTTGTTTTTTTAATAATTTTATTTTAAAATTTATACTTGAATTTTTTTTCACTATTACCAAAATTATTTAAAATTAAAATTAAATATCCAAAAACCACCAAAATGGTTTCAAATTAATTTTAAATATTTTAATAACAAAAAAAATAAAATTTGATTACATCACTTTAAATAATTTTTTTATTTTAATTTTAAATATTCTAATACCAAAAAAATAAAATTTGATTACATCACTTTAAATATTTTTTTTAATTATTAAAATTAATATAGATTTTAAAATTTTAATATTAAAAGATAAATAACAATAAAAATTTATATTTTTAATATGGCGCTTTTTAATATCTAGCATTAAAGACATAACATGCAAAAGTTGTAACATAATACTCATATAATGAGTATCGTAAAGCAAAGAGCTCATGTCATCTTGTGGATAGTTCAAATATGTATATAAAGGTTTTTAAGGATAGAAATATCGTTTTTAAAAACTAAATTGACAGATTATACTGTATTATCTTGTTAATACTATATAAATATTTGTAAATAATAATTGTTTATATTTTATTTTCATTTTGAATATATGATTATGTGATTTGTAAAGAGAAAATGTATGTTTTTAATAATTATATTCATTTATAATATATATAATGGTTAATAAAGAGTTTAAACCCCGAGAAAAAATAAATTAATGTAATAGTTGCGTTACTTACTGAAACCTTAATACCGTTTCCTTTCGATAACCTAACTTTCGTACTAATCTGGTCAAAGTTTCCGAGTGGCCGATGTGTTTTTGGGAGATAGCTGTAATGTCGAGAGTCCAATGATGTGTTGTGTGGAGATTAATATAGATAGATTAATTTGGTTTTAGTGGATTTAATCATCATTATAAATTAATATTTATAAATAAAAATATAAATTTAAAAGATTTATAAACATATAATAATTCAGAATAAGATATTTATAGTTTGAAAAATGAAGATAATATTTTTTTTTCGGAGATTTTAATGTTAGGACTGCAACTAAACAAGCTACTCTTTTAAGTAATGATTCCAACCATAATCCTTTATGGTTAGATGATGACATTGTTTTATCTAATAGCTACAAAAGAAGCTCTAAGACCTAATTGAGAATTTGTTTGGTACTGAGTTGGTTAAGCCGGCACTCAAGACTTAATAATTTGCAATGGACTAATGAAGTGGTCAAACTCCAACCAAATGACTTGTATTCATGGGTTAGGTAGTAGTGTTGTAGATTATGTGATATCTGATCATAAACCTTTAACCCTACTTTCCATGCATAGGAGCGCCATTGAAGAGAATTATGATAATCAAAGGAATTTTCTCTTTGACAAAAGTAAATTTGACATTTTATTAAAGGTTTTAAATAGTAAATTAAATCTCCTAACTTATAAGGACAACATTGAAGAACTCTATCATAATTTTACAACTACCCTTTCCACTTCTATTAACAAATTCTCTTTCGAGGTGTCTCATCCGGATTTAAGAGCAGAACAAACTGATTAACAGATTGAATACAACAAAAACATAGATAGGAAGAATAACAAAAATATTCAGTGAACAATATCTTCTATTAAATAATGAAATAGGCTGAAACTGTAAAACTGCAGAACTGAAACTTGCTCGAATGGTGGTAGTTATCTCTGAGAAGATATGTGGCTGCTACGCGCATCCGTATGAGGAGAATGGATTACAATGAGGTTCCATAGGCCCTTTTGATATTACTCATGAATGCAAAAACCCTAGACATTAAAAAACCTAGCCCTAGAAGGTGAAACCCCAAAATTCATGTGGGTCCTATAGGTAAGTTGGTGCAATTTGGTACGTCAACTTCCTAGGGTCGTAACTTTTTCATACGACCTTCATTTTAGGCCCGTAATAGCACGTTGGAAAGGTCTTTTAGAGAACTACACATTCCACTATCGGACTCTAAATTCGTCTATAGTCTAACTATGCTGAGTCAAAAAACAACGTTTAGGGCCCCAAAACATTCCTGAAAGTACAACAAGATGTGTTGACATGAAAACATACAAAATAGACCACTTGGATTAGGTGAAAGGCCACCCGTATCCACCTGGAGAATGTGTGGGGCTTCAGATAGCCTTAGAAGTGTAGAACTCACAATTATAAAGCAGTACAAAAGGACGTGTTGAACAAAAATGGACACAAGGAGCAAGTTGGAATAGGTGGGTGGCCACCAATATCCACCTGGATTAGTGTCCTATAAAAAGAAAAATAGAACGACCAACCCTTCGTATGATAAAGAATGTAAAATTGCTAGGAAATCCATTAGGGATGCTTCTAATGAGTCCTTAAAACTCGGTAAGATCAATACATACAAATCCCTAATTAAAAGGAAAAAAAGGTACTATATCAATAACATGCAAGAGCAACTTTCACAACTATATAAGCTCGATCCTAAGAAGTTTTGGAGTCAAATTCTAAAATGAAATACTAAATAAAATAATAGGATTCCATTAAGGGACTGGAATTCCTACCTTAAAAGTCTTTACGAGTTCCCTAATGCCATGGCCACCATTCCTATTGTCCCTACAAAGGAATAAATTTTTTCTTTAGATGACATAGACCTCGGGGTTAAGCATCTTGCGAATGGAAAAGCCAAGGACATTGAAGGCTACCAAGCTGAAATTTTTAAAATCGAAGGGCTAATCCTTATCCGTCACATACACAAGCACTTCAATTTAGCAGTCAAGCAGGGCTTCCCTAAACTCTGGACGCAAAGCCTCATTGTTCCTATTTTATAAAATGGGGATATAAACATTCCCTCTAATTATAGGACCATTATCATTAGCCCGATTTTAGCCAAGCTTTGTGGAATTATTTTGGAAAAGAAGATTAGCGTTTCGATAGAAAGTCAGGGTAAAAGAGCTAAAGGCCAGGCCGAGTTTAGGATATATCATTCAACTGTGTACCATCTTGTTACCTTTAGGATCATTGCATAGGATTTCCGCAATACCAAAACTAATATTTTTTGTTTTTTTGTTGACTTTAGAAAAGATTTTGACATGGTTCCTAGGAAAAACCTTTGGAATAGGTTGGAAGAGATAAAAGTGCCTCTCGAGTTGAGGTTTGTTGCAATAAGGATGTATGAGAATGTTACTGCTAAGTTTAAAAACACTGAGGGTTGGTCTATCGGATTCAAACAAGGTTGTCCCTTGTACCCTACTCTTTTTGGCATATACATTGACAAGTTAGAAGATTGCTAGGAAAAGTAGGTTGTGTCGGCCCTACTCTCACTGGTATAGTCATCAATCTTCTTATTTATGCCGATGATATCGTTCTTATGGAAAGGAGTCCCCATGATCTTGAAAACCAACTAAGAATCCCCAAGGATTTTTTCTCCAATATAGGTATGACTTTTAATACTGATAAGACTAAGGTCATGATTATTAAATCCAATACGATCCCTTATGATACCTTCGTATATGACAAAAAAAACATGGAGGAAGTGACTTCATACAAATATTTTGGAATTGATATTCACCACAAGCTCAATTGGAATTATAGCATTGAGAAAAAGATTATTGGGGGATGGAAAGTTTATTATGGGCTTGAAAAAAATTGTAAATCAGCTGATCTTTGGAGTTGGGATAAGAATAAAATCTTCTTTGAGACTCTTGTTACACCTGCTATTATTTATTTATGTGAAGTCTGGGGTTGTAGTATCTCTCGCGAATCTTGGAGAAAGATAGAGAAAATACAAAATAATTTTATAACCTATAATCTCAAAATTAAAGGAAATACACCCTATCCCATCCTCCTCTTAGAAACAAGCCTCTCCCCCATAGAGATCATGGCTATGACTAGATACCTAATGTATAAGAATAAGTTAAACAACATGGAAGATAAGAGGTTTCCTAAAATTTCTTCAAAATCGATTCATAACCACCATCAACTCAAACAAGGATGACATAAAGATGCCCAGTTTTGGCTAAACTATTGGGGAATCATGGAAGACGCCATTTTGCAGAATAAAGATACTATTAAAAAAATGTCAAATCAAAATTTAAGGAGAAAATGTGGTGTGATAAAGAGTTAGAGGAAAAAAGAAAATTAAAGTATTATAAGGATGTAATCAACCCTAATCTAGAAGATCAAAATTATCTATTTGTTTTTCCAAGTGTAAAGAAAAAAATAAGCATTGCTAAGATAAGAACAAATTATCATGATCTCCATAGTGAAACTGGGCATTGGTCAATTACTAAAAATCCATGGGATGAAAGAGCGTGTCACCTTTATAACACTAAGAAGGTTGAAGATGGAAATCACTTTCTCTTAGATTGTCCAACATATACCCATATTAGATCTCATTTTCAAAATATTTGTCACACTACCAACCTTCCTAACCTCTTAACTCAAGAAAAGTATGGTGATCTTGGAAAGCTTCTCTTAATTCTTTTCGAGTACAGAAACAAAATTCTAAAGAATGACAAGTAATCACTTACCATCTTAAGGTTCGATAGACCAATTCGGTCTTAGCAGACATTAATCATTATCCTCATCATCATCATCAATATATTTAATTATTTATCATTATAAATATATTATATGTCACATGTTTCATTCTAAGAGTTTACAAGTTCAAATCCAAAGGGGGATAGGGTATGTATACCTTAGTAGACTTTACCAGTCAAATTTTTCGGTAGAGGGGGTCCCTTGTCCCACAAACAAGGGGTCTCATACACCAATTTAGTAAACTATTAATATATTAATACATAATTAAAATATTAATATATAAATCAAATATTAATATTGTAAAGTATTAATATATTAATTAACTGGAAGTTAATTAATGTATTAACTAATTATTACATTAATGTAATGTATAAATTAAAGTATTAGTACATTACATCAATGCATTACATTAATGTATTAACTTATTATGGGCTTGAAAACAATTGTAAATCAACTAATCTTTGGAGTTGGAATAAGAAGAAAATTCTCTTTGAGACTCTTGTTACACCTGTTATTCTTTATAGATTTGAAGAATGGGGCTGTAGTATCTCTCGTGAATCTTGGAGAAAGATAGAGCAAATACAAAAGAATTTTATAACCTATAATCTCAAAATTAAAGGAAATACGCTCTATCCCATCCTTCTCTTAGAAACAAGCCTCTCCCCCATTGAGAGCATGGCTATGACTATATACGTAATGTATAAGAACAAGTTAAACAACATGGAAGACAAGAGGCTTCCTAAAATTTCTTCAAAATCGAGTCATAACCACCATCGACTCAAGCGAGGATGGCATAAAGATGCTTGGTCTTGGCTAAACTATTGGGGAATCATGGATGACACCATTTTGCAGAATAAAGATACTATTAAAAAAAACGTCAAATCAAAATTTAAGGAGAAAATGCGGTGTGATAAAGAGTTAGAGGGAAACAAAATTAAGGCATTATAAGGATGCAATCAACCTTAATCTAGAAGATCAAAATTATCTATCTATTTTTCCAAGTGTAAAGAAAAAAATAAGCATTGCTAAGATAAGAACAAATTCTCATGAGCTCCATAGTGAAACTGGGCATCGGTCAATTCCTAAAACGCCATGGGATGAAAGCATGTGTCACCTTTGTGACACTAAGAAGGCTGAATATGAAAAACACTTTCTCTTAGATTGTCCAGCCTATATCCATATTATATCTCATTTTCAAAATATTTTTCACACTACCAACCTTCCTAACCTCTTAACTCTACAAAAGTATGGTGATCTTGGAAAGCTTCTCTTAATTCTTTTCGAGCACAGAAACAAAATTCTAAAGAATCACAAGTAATCACTTACCCTCTTAAGGTCTGATAGACCAATTCGTTCTTAGTGGATGTTAATCATCATCATCATCATCATCATTAATGTGTGTTGTAATGTATTAATGTAAAGTGTTAAATAATTAATACATTGATAATGTATTGTATTAATTGAATTATAAATTAAAAAATTATTAAGTAATACATTAATAAAGTATTAATACATTAAAACATTAATATGGTAGTACATTAATAAATTTATAATAATACATGATTAAGGTATTAATATATTAATAATACATTATTTATTTAAAATATTATTTTAATTGATTAATATATTAATAAATTAACAAAGTAAAAATACACTAATAATATATTTTTACATAGATACATTAAAGAATTAATATATATATTTTTGTAAATTCTGGAACTATTCTATTAAAAATACAGTTATAATACAAGCAAAAAATCAACGATTAGTTGTGGGAAGATCAACCCGAGAAGTTGACAGAAACGACCTGGAAAATGAGGCCTACCCAAGATGGGAAAAAATGCTAATAAAGCTTGACAAACATGCCTTCCCTTTGAAGGGAAACCAGGCTCACAAAAAGCAGTTAAAATATTTGGCACTCTAATTACTGTCATGAAAACAAAGACTAAAGTAGACTGTAAAACCTGAAAATAAACAAGATCTTGGGAATTAAACAAGATTGTCCGGAACACTTGGAGGGCCATCTGGAGGGAGATCTTCCACAATGGGGTAGCCACCGAAATCACTATGACTAGAAGAGCTAGTGTTGTTTGAGATCACTTCTTTGAATTATAGACCTACACTTTTGATGGCGGGAGCCATTTGCGAGCTCTGCTTGTCAGGTCGAGCCTCTGCCAAGGGCTTACCTTTGTTCTCTCATGGATATGAGCTGATGGGGGGGACCTTTGGAGGAGGAGAGCAGGATCTGGGGGAGTGAGGCGAGTGAGGTGAGTTGGAAGGGCTCGGGACGAACACACCCGAGAGGATGAGGAGGGAGCGTACAACGAGATTTTTCACGACCCAATAGCTACTGTGATTCACGAGGGTGCATCGAGTGGCCATGCGAGAGACATTTAATTCTTTCTCCCAATCATCTAACAACTACCGAAGAGAATTTGGAACTGTGTGGTCATAACCCTCCTGGTTAGCCATGATGGGTGGAGGATTTGTTGTGGATGCACGACCTCCACAACCACGTCTTCCCAGGCTGGGGGTAGCGCGCCTTCGAGGAGGAATTAGCAAGATTAGAAGAAGGAGGGTGAGCCACAACCACCTCAAATGGCAATTTCACCACTAACTGTAGTGGCAAACAGGTACCAATTGAGGGGGTCTCCATTGGCACAACGAGCTTTGAGGAGCAGAGTCGCGAACCTGAGTTTGAGTTGATGAGGGTCGAAATGATAGTTTCCAGAATCAAAATGGCATATGTGATGGGAATTCAATTCCCACATCCTTTACATGCACGTGATATGGGCCATCGTATTTTTTCTCTACAAGAGACAATCTAGAGCGGGAAGCGAAGTTAATTCCCAACGCCTCGAGGTAAGCATGGTTTTAATGTGCATGAGGGGAGGGAGAGGTGGAGTCATTGTGTCCATTGTATCGCACGTTGGAGAGGGTCATGATGTTCGCCAAGTGGAGCATGGGGACATCCACATATAGGTTTGGAGAGTCCCTGAGAGAGATTCCAATATAGTCTCGTCTGAGAGAGTGATTGGGAAGCTCATCCAGGGAATAGTCCTAAAGATCAGAATTATCAATGATTCCTTCATTCACAATTCTTTCCACCAGAGAGTTCTCCTTTTAAGAGACATGGTGGAAAGAAATGGAGTCCCTAGAATCCAGAAGTTGAGATAGAGGATGAATTCCTTGGTCCAGTCTCCAGTTGGGAGAATTTTTTTCTCTTTGAGATCCATTTTGTAGATGAATTTCCATGGAGTTGATTACTTGAGAGTCACCTTCAACTATAAGAGGGAAGAGAGATCTTTGTCAGGATATTTGGAGACCTTGGAGAAGACTTGAGAGTTATGTTGCATTTTTTTTGTTGTAGCCTATAGCCCCATAGAAGAGTCAAAGAATTGAACCAGAGTTGTCTCTGAAAACCCCTCCAAAACCAACAGGGCCAGGATTCCCTTTAGAGGCTCCATCAAAATTTAGTTTGAAGAAAATGTGGGGAGGGAATCCCTAGTGATCCATACTAGAGGGACACCTCGTGTGGGAATATGGATTTGGAGAAGGGCCCACGTGGAGGTAAGGGATGTTCTCCCATAGTTGTAGTATTATTGCCTCATTTGGAGGTGCTTTAAAGTGTTGGTCATACCAGGGGTGGAGATGAATAATTTCCAACATCTATTTTTTGCAGGTTGCCCAGAGGATGTCTTCAGAGGATGAGTTGTCTTTGAAGATTCTTCGATTGCACTCTTTCCAAATGTTCCAGACAATGAAGCCTAGGATCAACTACAAGAGATGGTTGAGTATAGGGTTCTGGTAAGGATTGTCGTCCCAATTTTTTATATATTGTGTTACATTACCATGAACTCGGTCATATCGTCTCCAAATAATCGTTACAATGTCCCATAAACAATTGGAGGTGGGAAAATTGTCAAGGAGTTGATCTATGGATTCCTCATGGTTTAGACAGAGGGCACAACGAGAACGTCTAGAAAATCCCCTTTTAAGAATGTTTTCCCAAGTTAACATGTGCATGTGTTGAACTAGATAGAGGAAGATTGATATCTTGGTCCAAGTTCTAAGAGACCAAAGTTTGGACCAGCAAGGATCCAATGGATCTGGCTAGGGGGGATTAGAAGTTGATAGGATTATTTAACTGTAAATACACCTTTTGGATAGTAACCCCATCTGAGCCTGTCATGGTCCTGATAGATGTGAATTTTCCATTTATGCACATCTTGTTCGATGTATGTTCTAGTTTATGCTAGAAGATGTAGTAGTTGGACTTGAAGCAGTTGCCAATTCCTGAAATTTTGTTGATTTTTTTTTTCCATAAATCCTTGACCTTTGTGCTTCCTTATGGCAAAAGATGGTATTAGATTTCAATAATTGGGATTTGTTGCCAATAATCTTTCCAGAAGTTGGCATGGGCTCCATCCCTGATTTACCAAAATATGTGTTGTTGAATGAGATGACACTGGAGTTTTTCTGAGTTCCAAATGAGAGAACCTTGATAATTTGGAGTGAAACAAATCAAGTTATGGAGATCCCAATTTGGTGCATATTATTTGTTCCAGAGTTGAGACCATAGACTGGAGTTGTTAGAAACGCAATTCTGCCAGTTTTTCACACCAAGAGTTTCATTTCTCTTGATTGGATCCCTTAAGCCTAAACCTCCCATGTGTTTTGGCAAGAAGATTTTGTCCCATTTTACCAGAGCCCATTTTTTAGTGTTATTATCACTACTCCAAAGAAAAGTGTGTTGGATATTCCAGATGGATTTGAGAACCCATTTGGGAGAGGAAAGAATAGAAAAGAGGCATATAGGCATTGCTTACGAAAAGACCTTTATGAGAACTAGATGCCCAACCAGATTGAGGGTTCGAAAAGTCCAGGAAGAGATATTTTGAGTCAAATTGTCAATAAGTTCCCTACAGGTGGAGTGTTTGAGGTTTGAGGCAATCAAAGTGGTTCCCAAGTACTTGGATGGGAGAGAGGAGGTGGAACAACCCATACTTATGGAAATGTTCCTTTGAATAGTGGGGGGAGTGTTGAAAAAGAAGATGAGAAATTTATCCAGATTGACAGAGGCTCTAGAGGAATTGGAAAAAGTGTTGAGTATTCCCAATAAGGTGCAATATTCTTGAATTGAGGGGTGGGCCATGAGAAAGTTGTCATCAACAAACTGTTGGTGGGTCAGTGCTAGTGGGAAAACCCCCCTATGACTACACCAGGGTTCAAAATGTAGGCATATCGATTGACCATCTAAAATTCAACTACTTCTCTAGACTACCCCAAACATACCAAAACTTATACAAGAAAATAAAATATGAGGGAGATTGAGTAACTATACCTATAATCTGCGTCCGATGATGATCCCCTCGCGCTTGAAATCTTCGTTGACTACAAGCCTCCTAGCAAGGCTGACCTGCATTCAAAGGTAGACAAACAAAAAGCTACAAGCATGCTATTTAATATACAAATTAGGTTTAGATGTTATAATGTCAAAACATAAACCATTAAAAGCATTCAGTACACCATGATTTGGGACAGAAAAAGTAATTATTTTATTAATAACTCAATGATTATACATTTACAACCAAAGCCGATTATTGCTCCATGAACTTGGTCTGGGCTCCTCTTCACCAAGCTCCAAGTGCACCTTTGTATGGATTCTCGTCTCAACCTTTTGATCTCTTCTTGGGAAGTGAATGGGTTTTGATGGAGGAAGAAGGGCTAATTGGGGAATGCTAAGTCAATTCTCACAAAAGGGTTGCAATAACTTGGGCAAGGAGGGGATGTGAAACAAGAATAGTTTCACTGTTTTTATGTCTAGATGTGGAATGATACCCCAACACCTACTTTTATATAAAAAAGGACGATTATTCAGTTGGCTGACGAGCTATAGGTGGTGGATTGGTTGGGAAACTACCCAATAGCCTGTAATCTCAACGAATTCCTTGCAACTTTTTATTTTTTGCAACTTTTTCAAGTATACGCGGGCTGTAATGGTGCAACATGCATATGTACGCGGGTTGTAGTGGTGTAGCAGGGGTATGTATGCAGGAAGTAATGGTGCAGGGTGCGTACATCTTCAAAAAATTGGTTTTTTAGAAGAGAAACTTAGTAGTGGCTTGGAAAATAATGCAAGTAAGAGGGCCAAAGGCCAGGAATGCAAGTGTATAGAAACTTAGGGTTATAACTGTCAGGGGATATTTTTTGTGAAGATGTAGGCCTTTTAGGGAGCCAACTGAGAAAGCATTGTTGAGAATGCGACCTAAACCTTCATCCATGAGGCTGAAAAGGAAGGGGGAGAGGGGGTCTCCCTGACAGATACCTATGGAAGGGGTTAATATGGGGGAGGGAGAGCCATAGACCAAGACAGAATAAAAATCAGTGGATAGGAGAGAGAGGATCCAATGTACCCAGTCCCAGCTGAAGCCGAAGGCCATGAGGATATTTTATATGTACTCCCATATTAGGCAATCGAAAGCTTTGGAAAGATCCATCTTGAGAAGCATGCCTTGTTTCTTGATGGTTTTTAGGGAGTGGATAACTTCATGAGATAGAATTATTCCATCAAGAATATGTCTACCCTCAACATAACCCATTTTTTCGGGGGAGATGAGAAGGGAGAGGAGAGGTTTTAACCTGTTGGCTATGACTTTTGTAATAATTTTGTAAATGACATTGTAGAGAGATATAGGTTTGTATTTAATTGGAGAAGTTCCATTTTCTTCTTTAGGAATCAAGGTGAGAAAGGTGGAATTGAGAGCTGGAAGTACCCGTTTTCTTCTGCGATATTCCTCCATGTTCTTCGACACCTCAAGATTTAGTAGGTCCCAGCAAGCATGGAAAAATTTGATCGTAAAATCATCTAGCCCAGTGGAAGTACCTTCCTTCATTTGGGTGACCTCCTGTTCAACCTCCTGTAAAGTGATTGGGTGCATTAAAGAGGCATTGTGATGATCACTAACCAATCAAGGGATGTGGGATGTGGCTGGCTACTTGTTGGATGGCTTCCCCCTTGGAATGGTTATCCTCAGAGAGCAGATATTCATAATTGAAGACCAACTCGTTTTCAATGTATTTGTGAGTTCCATTCTAGATCCATCTATTTTTTTGAGGAACAAGATTCTATTGTGCATTCTATGTTGGATGGTGGAGTGATGGAAGAAAGAGGTGTTATACTCTCCTTCCTTTAGCCAGGAGATTCTGGATTTTTGTTTCCATAATATTTCTTCCTACATGCATCGATCATCTATTTTAGATTGAAGTTTTTCTTCCTTGTTGGAGAGTGCCTTTGAGTGCCCATCATTGATTATTTGTAGCTAAAGAGATTCCATTTTGTTGGCATAGGCCTATTTTGGGAGGAAGATCTATTTTGGGAGCAGATCTATTTTTGGAAGAGAAGGTCTATATTTGGAGCGCGCACCTTAGAAGGTAGGAAAGCAGCATGCAGAAAAAGAAGTAAAAGAAACATGGTGCACATGCATACAGGCCTAACCATGTTAGGGTTAGGGTTTTTGACAATATTGTAATGGCTATAAGCCAATAGAGTAGTATAAATAAAGACCTAGGAGGTATAGGTCAAGGTTAGTTGATTATTGTGAGTTTGGTTATTTTCATTATTTTTGAGTGGAATAAGCTAGTATTGAGGGTTATATCACAGGTTGTAGAGCTTGGTGTGATCTATTCAACATCTTGGAGTGTACTTACCCTCATTTTGATTGTAATCCTGACAATGTAATGTGTGCACTGCAAATTTTGCAGTAGAATGAATAAAAGAGAAGAAGAGCCAGATCTTTGTGGACATATCCCCAGGAGGGGGTGAACCACGGTTAAGTACTGTGTTATATGTGTTATGAATGGTTTATTTTACTATTTTTTTAATCATTAGTTAAAGAATGAATGGCTAAAACTAACTATAACAACATGCATGCATAGTTAATGATGAATGAATCCTAAAAGTAGATGAATGATTAATGATGTTGATGCAAAAGGGAAAAAGAAACAAAACACAATCCCCATACTTCCTAGACTGCAAACACCTGAGTATTGCAGTCCCTCATAAAGCTATCTTGGGTGAGACTTCCCTATGTACTCTATGCACAGCGTTGCATTTTGGTTTACTAGGAGGGCCGATAGTTTTGAGGGTTTTGTTGGAAGTCCAATTGAGATCAGAACCTGGGTCAGCCCAAGTAACCAACAAATGGTTATGTTGCTAGCTGGAACTACATAGGAATGAGTGGACGGGATCTATGGAAGAAACACATGGAGGATGAAATCATAGAAGGGAATGTTCAGGCCATGGAATCCAATGAAGGAAGAGATTGAAAGATGGTTGAGGACAAAGGAGCTCAAGTTTTCACAGAAGGACAACATAAAACCTAAGTTGACACCACGCAAATATCTCGACAAATACATCTTTAGTGACTTACATGATGTATTTTTATGTGATTTCCTACATCTTTTGTAGGAGTGGTTATTGAGGTTGAAGGAAAACCATCCTACAAATCGAATCAAACATCTAGAGTGACATCATGTGGATATTGCGTAGTTACAATGATTGAATAATAAATTTACACACCCAGTAGATTTCTGGTTAGATAGTATTATTGCAGGGTTTTTCACTGAATTTGCATTAGATACCACATAGTCATATACTATTGTAGAGAAGGATTTTATGAAGGGACCCAGAGGTAGGTACATCAGATCACTTTATACTTCAATCAATATTTGATTGTATGAAAAATGTGTGATAACCATGGAATTAGACAACTAAACTTCCATGCGCGTATGGGGGAAGGAGGGAAGTACTTATAGGAGGTTGAGATATGGATAGGGAGAAGGATAAGGGGAAGAATAAGGAGGACATGGACCTAATAATTATGTAATAGGAACAAATAAAGAATATAATGGTAGAAGATGGGAAGGCGTGCAACGGAAGACCTTACCAATATAAGATGAAAAACAAAAAGAGGGCCATAGCCAACAGAGAGGGATTGGCAAGCGATGAAGAGGAGGTAGAGGATCTCTGGGATGTGGAGAAGATTGAAGAAATCATGTGTGCAACATACAAAAGGAAAACAAGAGGTCCAGGGTCAGGAACAAAAGGCAAAAATCTAGTCCATATCACCGTTAGTGTGGAACCTACAACCCCATGTGTGACTAATACACCTGAAAGAACACCAACATTTAGACAACCAAATTTTAGTGGAAGAGGAGCAATAGGATGGGGGTCCAATCAAGTACAACCAACTAGGGGATAAATTTCAAGAAGTAAGAGCCAATTATCTCCACTACACGGAGGTAGTAGTTCAACACAATTCAAAATCGCAGAACAAGATCCCATGATCATATTACCATAGTTTCGGGGAGAGGCATCAAAGGACCCTGAAAAACATATATTAATCTGTGAAAATATATGGGAAGCAAAGTAGATCATAGACAAGGATACAAAACTCGTGCAGTTAGCTATCACACTAAGAGACCACACATTGGACTAGTACATGAGCTTTGATGTAAATAGTCCACAAGGAGTACCAAAGACTGTCGCAGAGGTGAAAAAGCTACTGGTAAATGAGTTTCAGAAGCCAAGATCAAAATATTAGTACATCAATGAAATGATTGAAATCAGGCAGAAACCAGGTGAGTCTGTTTGGGAGATTCATCAAAGGTTCAAATGTCTGAAAGGTAATTTGAAGTATTCAATTACTGGCATGCAACATAGGAATTTATTTGTGAACTCACTATTACCACACTTGAAGTATCCTTTGAGACAACAAAAGTTCCAAAATCAAGCAGAAGCTCTGCAAGCAACCCTGCAATTGGAAGAAAACCAGTATCAACAGACAAATCCAACAATAGAGGAGTTGAAAGAGGATATGAAGAATATGACATTTCAACTGAACCAGAATAAGGGAAAAGATAAGAGAAAAGTTGTTTGGTGTACGTTATGTAGGACAGAAGAGCATCATAAGAATGAATGCCCAACTTTTTCACAGTAATTGGCAGCAGGGGTGCCAAACCCCTTGCCAATAGGAGGACCATGGTGCAAGATTTGTAAGACACATGGGCATGATCCATATCATTGCCCAATGATTCAAAAGTATAAGACAATACCAAAAAGTTCATACTGCAATTTTTTCATATCAGTGGGTCATTATGATAAGTACTATAGAACATTGGAAATGATGAGAGAAAGAACTTCAAACACTTACAGGGTGCAAGAAGAGATGATGACATGACAAGATGCACCTCATTTCAACTAGGTGCCACCATAATTCAATCTCACATAGTCACAGTACAACAATGCACAACTACAGTACAATAATGTTCAACCACAGTATAAACCTGCGTAGTATAACTAGGTACCCCAATACAACACACTGCTAGGAGATAGAGGTGAATTCAGAGGTGGAGGACCAGGCAGAGGAGGATTTGGATGAGGTTAAGGGCCAGTAGAGTTCCAAAACTACCAACAACAAGGAAATTACGCAAGGGATTGTCCACTTCCACCTATGACATGTATTGTCACGTAGCAGACCATGACACAAAAGATTGCCCAACACTCTTGGGAAAGATTAAGGAAAAAAGGAACCAGAATAACCAAAATGTCTAGTGGATTTCTGCAGAAGACAGGGATGATGGGAAAAACATCAATATAGTTACTCGAGGAGGAGCCAAGACAGGAGCTAATGCAACAAAACATGATCCAACTCAACACTAGTGGGTCAAAAAGAACACTGAGCCAGAGAAGCAGTTTGATGGGCAGAAAGAAAAGGAAACATTTAAGGAGGTCAAACATGATATTCTCAAGGAGAACATTGTGTCTACATCAATTTCACAACAAAATCAAGACCCACCAATGTATGATATGCCATCTTCAATGGATCACACCAATAAAGGACAACCGTTACAACAAGCAAATACCATAAATAATTTTTTGCAATCTTGTGTTAAGTTATTGAATGATCCATCATCTATTAAAGTATTAAAGAATCTGCTAGAAAGATGCAACACAAAAATAGAAGGGAAGTTAGAGAATACAAAATTCAATCATCTCCATACAAGAAGAAGAACAAGAAGAGAATTCAGGCTAAATACCCACATTGGGGATTTCAACATGGGAGATATCAGACTTGATTTAGGCTCTGAAGTAAAATTATTTCCTAAGAAGACATGCAAGTGTATAGGAGAACCCACATTAGGCTATTCACCTATCCAGTTAAAACTAGAAAATCAACATAGAGTGTTACCAATTGGAAGACTTAAAGGTGTGACAGTAGATTTGGATGGAGTGCACACTGTGGAAGATTTTAAAGTGATAGAGATAGTAGATGGCACAACACCTTACCCAACATTACTTGGATTGGATTGGGAATTTTATAACCAGGTTGTAATCAACCTGAAGACAAGGAAAATGACTTTTGAATTAGGAAAATATAGAGTTATTACACCATTGTGTCCTTCAGAAGGAGAAAGGTTTGTAGAGGCGACCTGTTTGGATTTGGAAGAAATAAACCAGTTATATAGAACCATTACACGAGAAGAGGAATATGTCAACCCAACTGCAGATGGGGTACTCAGCTGGAGAAGCATTACATCATGTGCTTCAAACTCAGTGTTAAGAACCAAATATCAATATAGCATAGAAAAACCTCAGAATAAGTACTCAATGCCTTGAAAAAGAGAGAATTTCAGGTAATAAGCCTCTTCGAGGGGGAAACCTCCTTATACCCCACATAAATGTCCAAATACAAGATGATTCAAAATGAAAATGTCTCTTTGGTATATATATAGGAGACTGAGAGGTACAATAATGGACTCAAGCCGACATAAATAAAATAACATTACTAATGTAATATGCCCCAATTAAGGGGTAATGAGCCACTATTTAGGGCTTAACATGCCCCTCCTCTTGAGACAAGTGTTTTCCACAATGCTTGAGTAACTCTGGATGCTTCTGTATAAAAGTATCATCTTCCCAAGTGGAATCTTCAGTGGGTAGTTTCCTACACTTAACGAGATACTCTGAAATCGATCTATTCCTTAACTGGGGAATTCTTGTGTCAGTGATGGCTTTAGGATCCAATATGATTTTTCCTTCCTTGTCAAGTTATGGAAATACAGTTTGAACTAAGATATTGTCACCTATAATATTCTTTAAGCATGAAACATTGAAAATTGGGTGTACTCGTGAAGATGTAGGCAACTCCAATTTGTATACCATAGTACCAATCTTTTGCAACACCTTATAAGGGCCATAGTACTTTGGTGATAATTTATTATTCTTCTTGGCTTGCTTGAGGGACATCTGTTTGTATGGTTGTTGTCTTAAAAATACCCAATCCCCTAATTCAAAACTTATTTCACTATGATGTTGATTTTCTTGTTGTTTCTTGTGATTTTGTGCCATGGTCAGGTTGTCCTTTAAGATTTGGAGAACTTGTTGTTGATGCTCGATGTGATCTTCCACTTTTTGAACCTTAGATTTTTGTTTTAGAGAAGAAGTGATGGAAGGAGGGTGGTATCTATAGAGTTCCATAAATGGTGTCATTTTTGTTGTAGTATGAAAGGAAGTATTATACCACCATTCTGCCAAGGGTAACCATTTGAAACATTGTGTTTGTTTATCCAAGACAAAGCAACGAAGGTAGCCTTCTAGAAATTTGTTCACTATCTCAGTTTGTCCGTTAGATTGAGGATGATACGATGATCTATGAGCCAATTGAGTACCCAAAAAAGAAAATAATTCTGTCCAAAAATGTCCAGTGAATATGGGATCTCTCTCACTTACAATAATATTTGGGCTGCCATATAGATTTTGAACTGTCTCCATGAATGTGGTGGAAACTGTATTGGATTTGAAGGGATGAGAGAGTGCACAAAAGTTTGTGTACTTGGTGAGTCTATCAACAATCACCATGATGCCACTCTTTCCTTCACACTTTGGTAACCCTGTTATGAAATCCATGGAAACCTCCTCCCAGCGCTGACTTGGGATGGATAATGGTTGTAAAAGACCTGGGGTATTAATTTTTTCCACATTATTTTGTTGGCAAACCAAACATTATGCAACAAACCTTTGAACATCAGTTTTAAGGCCATCCCAAAAAAATTCCTTCTTGACCCTATTGTAGGTTTTCAAAAATCCCGAGTGCCCTCCTACTGGAGAGGTGTGCAATTCCAATAGTACCTTTTGTTTGAGATGGGAGTTCTTATTACATAAATATAAGTGATCTTTGTACCATAGTGAATCATTTTTCCATTGAAATGTATCTGATGCACCCGAATCTTTCTACAACCTTTGAATGAGAGTCCACACTTTTTCGTCATTCTTCCATTCATCCCTTGCTTCTATTATCCAATTAGGTTGGATGATCGACATAGCACAAAGAAAGGCTTGGACATATCCATCATTTATTGAGAGTGTACCTACCACAACATTTTTCTTCCCTTTTTTTGTAGACGATTGCAAAATCATAACCCAATATCTTGGTCACCCATTTTTGTTGTTCTTTTGAAGACAATATTTGTTTCAAGAAGTATTTAAGACTATCATGATCTTTTTTGACCTTGAAGTGCCTACCTATTAGGTAAGGACTCCATTTCTTCAATGCATGTATTATTTACATCATTTCCTTCTCATAAATGGGTTTGTGTAAGTTCTTTCCCTTGAGTGGTCGACTTTAAAAAGCTAGAGTTCTTCCTTATTGCATTAGGATAGCGCCAATTCCATTTCTTGAGGCATCACATTCCATAATAAAGGTTTTTGTGAAGTCTATAGTGGTCAAGACAAGAGCTTTGCACATCAACTCTTTAAGTTGTTCAAAAGATTTAGTTGCCTCTAGAGTCCATGAAAATGCATCCTTCTTAGTTAGTGTCGTTAAAGGTGCTACTATTCTTCCATAGTGCCGAAGAAACTTGTGGTAGTAACCTGTCAAACCCAAAAATCCTCTAAGATTCTTCAATGTTTTGGGAATCGTCTAGTGAACAAGTGAGTTTGAATATTTTAGCATCCAGATTTCAGCCACAGCAGGAATAATTACCCAAGATGGCATCTCCAAAGGTTGGAACACCTGTCGAAACAACATGAAAAACACACAATAGCCATAGGTCATCGTAGGAACTCGCAGAGGAAGAAAAGGTTTATACACAGCTGGGGGGGATCATCAATGTCGACGCGATTCCTTCACCACAAGCTGAACCAGTGAGTGCAACACTGGTAGAGAAAGAGAGACAGGCCCCAACGACAGTCATGATGTACATCGAATCATAGGGTAGTGTAGGGGGGAAAAACTTGTCGGCCATAGGAAATCCACAACAATCATCCAGGGCTGAAGCAACCCACCAGACAAATCACATTGAGAGTGAAAGGACAGAATTTGATGGGCCAAGGTCACAACTTATGGTAGGGTCTGCACAACATGAGGAAGTGAAACATGAAGATATCATGGGGAAACCAAAGTTGGGTGGGGAAGAAAGAGAACCATAGGTTGGGACATCTAACGTGCCAACACAGAGAAAGGGGAAACAACCCATCACGAGGTCCCCGCACAAGCAACCCGAGGCCTCTATATTTTTTTTGCGCATTCCATATGGGGTGCATGCCACACCAAGTTTGTTGGGCTATGTCGAAAGGTTAAGGTATGTAGACCACGATGTGTCTAACACCAACAATTTCCTGGAATTTTCACAATAGGTGTACATGGAAATACTGGGCACAGGGCCGCTAGGAGATTCGGTGTTTTTACCGAAGCAATGGGTATCAGGTCTGGTGAATAATGGGATACTTCATTTTTTGGAGATTCTCACTTCGACAGGGGGAAATACATAAAAAACTTCTTCAATTAGTTACTTGTGGTCCTCCATGGAGGATTCTTGTGGCTGGATAGACTGGTGTCTATCGATGTTGAATTTCTTTCCTTCATTACAGGACTTCCATCAAATGGTGAGAAGCCCACACATTATATAGACAACAAAACCAAGGAGAAGGAACTCATAGAGGAAATGAAGAAAACCTAGGGATCAAAAAGGGGCTCGCATGGAATTATAATAAAGAAGATCAGTGACGCAGCCACCAGGATGGAAATGAAGTTGATGGCATGAAAAATCCTTCAAAAATGTCACAAGGAGGAGGTCCTCGAAGGAGTTGTCACAGCCACAACACAGTGCACGAACAACACCATGCTCAGCTAGGGCCCATACTTATTGAATCTGTTCCTAGATGACTGCAAGGATGCACATGAATTGGGGATCGAGTCCCACTATTTGTGTCTCATCATGATGATAATGTTGATCAGATGAAAAGAGCCTACCTATTCATAGTTTTTTGATAGAGTAGGATGATGTCATGCAACATGATACAGCTCATTGGGGAGCAATTCTGATTCAAAGTGGAGAAGTGACAACACCCTCACTTTTTCTCGGTATCTTAGTGATATGCAGGAAAATATATCCAATACCTAGTGCATAAATCCTGAGGTGGTTGTGCAATACCAGGGGATAGACAACTTCAAATATATGAGACACAATATGTGGATCCAGGGACGTAGGGATCGAGACAAACAATGGCTACAACTTTGATTTGGATTCAATGCAGAGGAAGTAGAATGGGAAATAAAGGACTGACAAGATGATTGGAAGATCCGAGTCATCACCAAAGACATTCCCAAAGGGAAATAAGTTGAAGAAGGGTCATTAAAGACATCTACAGGAGGAAGTGTCGCAGCCAAGAAACCAATGCAGCAGAAAAAACCTGGCCCTAAGGCAATGAAACATAAGAAGGCCAACAACCCAAAGAAGGAGGACCAGATAGGAAATAAGGATAATGTCCCCACGCAAGAGGAACAAGGAGGGGGGCACACAACAACAGAAGGAACCTCGACAACCAAAACTTCACAAGATGTAGGGCCACCCACATGACCGATCATACATATAGGGGGGTTGCACAAGAAGGACAAGGCCCACAATGACATCCTGAAATAAAAAAATCATCGAGGATGATGCCAACTTAGTAGTAGAGAGGGTTCAGGACCGCATGGTGGAGGAATATGAGGAGGTCGAGAAACAAAGAGAAAATATCATGAAAGAGTTGTTTGACTTTAAATAGGTCCTGGAATGGATACAAGAGGCACAAGCACAATATACAGGAGTAGAAATGATCTCACGATAGATAGAGGTAGGGGAAAAAAGCATGCAAACCAAGGAAGAAATAATCCAACTCATAGCATAGGAAATCCCTATCTTTGACATTACAACAAATATGTTTCATCTCAAGGAGATCAGTGAAGACACCACTTGAAGATTTGGCGTAGGTAGAGTTGGTCTTAGATAAAATACCAACCAAGACAATGTACAAGATGCAATTCAGTGTCACACAGGAAGTGCAATCACGAGCCAAGGCATATGTGACATAATTTCAAGTCACCAATGATGGCAAGGATGCACTACAAATTGTGGTAGAGAAGGTCAAATTAGCGACATAGGAGGAGAAGCAGCGCACAGATAACGTCAAGGAAAAGCTAAAGGAAGTATTCGCAAATATTCCAGACAACACACAGGAAGTCATGAGAAACGTTGAAGAGCATATTCAAATTATCGCGTAGATGCTCAAAGGGTACATGAAGGAGATAGGGGAACCCAAGTAAAAATTAACACTGACAACTCCTCCTGAAGTCGCAACCGAAAGAGAATAACATGTAGCCCTGCAAATAGATATGATCAAAAGAGAAGCCAAAGAGGTCATAGAACATTTTTCCAGGACTGCGCACCTATGGATGACTTTGGAGGAAGATGAGAGGGTCCAATAGTTGGACCAACAAGAGGAGAAAATCAACACTACAATGAAAGAACTGAAGCAACGACATAAGGCCATGAGTATCACATAACACTTGGAAGGAATGCAAGAGATGAAGACCCTGTAGACAGAATTGAAGACTGTGCAGATCAACAAGAAAGAAAGGCAAGACCAATTGGAACCACTCTAGGAGAAATAAGTACAAATAATTGATGAACTAGAGGATGAGAAGACAAGGATGGTCCAGGTTCATGCAGAGAGTGCAGAGTCTCTAAAGGAACACATTATAGTGTAGATGGTAGAGGAGCTCATAGATAAAGATGCATAAGCGAAAGACAAATGGAAGGAACTAGAAGGGAAGTTCCATGACTTGGAGAAGGTCGTGTAAGGAGAAAACACAACTTGAGTGGCTCTAGACGAGCCACATGTCAGTGTTGGGGGATCGTTGGCATAGGCCTATTTTGGGAGGAAGATCTATTTTGGGCACAGATATATTTTTGGAAGAGAAGTTCTATTTTTGAAGCGCATGCCTTAGTAGGAAAGAAAGCAACATGCATAAAAAGAAGAAAACGCAAGGTGGTGCGCATGTAGACATTCCTAACCATGTTAGGGTTAGGGTTTTTGACAATATTGTAATGACTATTATCTAGTAGAGTAGTATAAATAAAGACCTAGGAGTTCTAGGTTAAGGTCGGTTGATTATTGTGAGTATGGTCATTATCATTGTTGTTGAGTGGAATAAGCTAGTGTTGATGGTTAGATCAAAGGATGTGGAGCCTGGTGTGATCTATTCAGCCTCCAATAGGGTACTTACCCTAATTTTGATTATAATCCTGATGATGTAATGCACACAATGTAGATTTTGTAGCAGAATGAATAAAAGAGTAGAAGAGACAGATATTTGTGGACGTAGCCCCAGGAGGGGGTGAACCACAGTAAAATACTATGTTTTATATGTTATGAATGATTACTTTTACTATTCTATTAATAACCAGTTAAAGAATGAATGGTTAAAAATAACTATAATAGCATGCATGCATAGTTAATGATGAATGAATCCTAGAAGTAGATGAATGATTAATGATGTTGATGCAAAAGAGAAAAAGAAACAAAACATAGTCCCCACTCCTTCCTAGACTGCAAACACCTTAGTATTATAGTCCCCCATAAATATATCGCGGGTGAGACTGCGTTATGCACTCTGTGCGCAACGTTGCCTTCTCGTTTACCAGGAGGGCCAATAGTTTTGAGGGTTTTGTTGGAAACCCAACTGAAATCAGAAACTAGGTCATCCCAAGTAACCAACACATTTCCTGCTCCAAATTTGTTTTTTCAGAGAAGATGTTCCCAAAGGTATATTTGTTCCAGATGCTCAGATGTTTTTTCAACATTTGTAATTTTTGTTGGAATCTATTCATTTTGGACAAGCCCGAGGGATGGGTTGAAGACCACCCATTTTGGATCATTGGCATAAAGTATGGGTGATTTAACCATAATTTTTCAAATTTTAAGGGGAGAAAATGATTTTTACCGCTTTGGTCCCAGTGCATGCATATAGGCCAGTGGTTTGATCCTGAAGAACGAAGGATGGTGGTGGAAAGTTCTACCCCTGTCATTGCAATTTCTTCGGAGGCTAAAAATATGTCCAGGTGTGAGGCTATGTGAGAGGATCCTCCCCATATTTTATTCCAAGTATAGATTCCATTGGTGGTTTCGAAGTCCACGAGCTCGTTTCCATCAATGAAGTTATTGAACCTAATATCTTTCGCTGAGAGAATGCAACGAACTCCTTTTTTTTCCTGGAGATTAGTGATGAGATTGAAATCGCCTCCAATGATCCAATTTTGTATAGGATTCTCTTATCTATACCAATACAGGAAGTTAAGAAGATTGATCTCTTGATCTGAATATTGAGGACTGTAAACATTATTAATGAAGCCATGCACATCAGTGCCTATGGGATTAAAAGAGTTTGAAATAGAGTTTCAAGTGGTGGTGAAGTCGTTGAGAATTATTTTTGAAGGGTTTCATGCAATCGCAAGACTACCTGAAGCCCTAGCCACATCAACTGCAATGGAGTTGTTGTTTTTCCAAAGATGCAATAACAATGCCTGAAGACTATCATTGTTGCTTTTTGTTTCTTGGATAAAGAACATTGTGGCTTTTTCCTATAGTATCTTCCTACGAAGCATTTTGTGCTTACTGAGACCATTGATGCCCTTGACATTCCAAGAGATGACCTTCATTAAGAACATTGACGGTTTGAGGGGAAGAATTTCGTGAGCTGAGTGTATTTCCCTTACTCAATTAACCTAGATCCCAAAGTGGTGATGCATTGCAGATATGTTTTGCGTCCTCTCTTTTTGAGATCTTTGATTGCTTTTTTTGGATCATTTGGGGGGTTGTTCTGAATTCCTATCCTGGATCAAATTTTAGCTTTGTTGAGAACTTCTTTGAGTAGATGGATCTGCTTTGGGATATCGTATGGAAGGATCACTTCTTTCATGCATCCTCTAGACCTAGGATATCTAGCTCTCCCAAATCTATATCTCCCATATATTCATCCATTAGCACATCGAAGTCCTAGCTAGGTGACCATATAGAGATTTTTTGTGAGGGTTTTGAGGATGGATTAGGCTGAGTGTTAATCTCTGTGATGAATAGATCTAGAGACAAGTTGTTTCTCTGGTTCTGCATGGGTTCCTGGTGCTGCTTTTTGCGGACCAATTGATATTCCTCCTCATTTTGGTTTGCCTCATCCAATTGATGGGATAGAACTTGGAATTTGTTTCTTGTTGAAGGATTCGAGGGTTTGGCTGTGGATTGGGATTTACGGTTGGACCGTTGTCGGTTGGGGATAGTCTGGAATCCTTCCTCATCTGTGTGTGCTTCTCCTTTGAGGTATACGACTATTTTATTTTCAGGGAAATCTCTGAAAAGGTGCCCATGTTCATGACACTTGCAAAATCTGCAAGGAACATGCGCATAGTCTAAGGTTTGGATCCACTCTATGTCTGCATGTGCAAGACATTTGGAGTCTGGTAGGAATTTGGCTATGTGCATGTAAATGAAAATCCTGGCATATGAGGTGTATTTGTTGGTCTTAGTTTAATCTTCTATTTTGAAAAAATTACCCAAGGTGTTGCCAATGTATTTAAGGGTTTTATCATCCCAGTAATCTTGTGGCAATGAGTATAATCTGATCCAGATGGGATCCCATGTGAAATCTTCTTTGTTTGGGTTGAATGTTTTAGTCCAGTTCAAGAGATATAACCCTGTAGAGTTGAAGAAGTAGGGACCCCCTTCCAGAATTTTTTCCCTATCATCCAACCGAGCGAAAATGATAGTGAAAAATCCTTTTGAGCCCAACTGGATGTGAAAGTGAGCCTTCGGTTTCCATTTTGCAGTGATTGATCTTAGAAGAGCACACTCCATGGGACAAATTCCGATGAATTTTCCTATGAGAGCATAGGTTTTCAATTGTTCGATTCAGGCGTTGATCTGGGATGGGAGAATCTTGATCTGTGGTCTTTAATCGAATTTATCTATGCATGTTCTTGTTTTGGTAGCGTCTAATACTAGGTTGCTCACAGACAGTTGGACGGTTGTAGGCTGGTCTGAATTCTTCTATGCAGATTCATCTTCTTGCATGGGTTCTTGGCTTTTACTGGGAGCTTGATTTAGCATGTCTTTGTACCAAAGGGAGGAGCCTCGAGATCCTCCCTTAAGGGAGGCCATGGACATCCAGAGTAGGCTCCCCACGTCTATGGTAGTAAGGGCAAGGATCAGTGCATATCGGGGTTCGTGCAAGGCCGAGTTTGAATGCATCAACAAAAAAAGTGTTGTGGTTCCCAAAAACCAAACAATCCAATAGAAATTTCTTAAAGAATATGTGAAGAATTAATATATTAAAAAAGTAGTAATAAATTAATGCATTAATAAAGTATTATTACATTAATAATGTATTAATGCATTGTTGTGATAAAACATTAATGTACTAAAGTACTAATATATTAATTAATATATTAATGGTCTATTAATTAATATATTAATACATAAATACATTAATGTTTTAAATTATTAATATATTAATTAATTAATACATTAATCTAATGTAAAAATTAAAGTTATTATTTTACTTTTTTAAATTCTTTAAAGTATTGGTTAATTAATTAATTTACATTATTATAATACATTGCTAAAGTATGCTTAATGGTTAAGAACATGTGTTTCCTCTTAAGAGGTCAGTTCAAATCCATAGGGGTAGAGTATGTATACCTTCGTAGACTTTATCAGTCAAATCGTTGGGCGGAGGGGGGTCCCTTGTTCCACAAACAATGGGATCTCATACACCAATTTAGTGAGCTGGTTTGGTCGTGACCTTAAAAATAAATTATTATTATTATTATTATTAATGTACTAATATATTACATTAATAAATTAATAATACACTAATAAAATAATATATTAAAAATAAATTATTAAAGTATTAATATATTAAAGTATTATTAATTAATATATTAATAAAGATTTAATACATTAAAAGTGTAATGTATTATTATTTTTTTAATAAATATTTTTATATAGATTTTTAATAAAAAAATATATTAGAAA
>SNQJ01S0033059.1:2634-32056 GCA_010110895.2 Picea sitchensis | reverse complement strand
CAAAACCAGTACTGTTAGAGAAGCTACAATGGTGCTTGGCTTCTCTTGGCTTGCAGAAAAGGTGATGAACAGAAGCAGGAGCAAGGTATCAGGTTAATTGTTGTCAAGGTGGAGATTGTTAGAAACGGTGACAACAACTCATCAGTGAATAGGAATTTAGATCCTATAAATCAGGGTTGGTTGAAACCAATACCCTTAAGTTAGAATGTGGATGAGACTACAATTTAATGTGTATATTTCTATAAATTTGTATGCCCGCAGAGGCTGAGAGTGTCAGTAAGAGAGGATTGAGATCCGACTGTAATCTCCATTAGCTGAATAATAAGATGACCGATACCTATGCTTGGTGGACGTAGCCCAACTTTTGGGTGAACCACGTAAACTGCTATGTCTTTTATTTGCATATGTATTGATTGTCTTATTGGTAATTGTTGTTTCCGCAACAATTACAACATCTACCACATGTTAACTGAAGATTTTATTATTTAATTAAGTACAAAGGTGTACACCTATTGATCATAGGCACATTTAATAGGTTTTTAGTGCTTAATAATATTGATGAAATATTCTTAGTAGTCCCAATAAATCAATGGTTGTGAATTCAACCACTAACTTCCTCACTATTATAAAGACATCAGTTTACATGTTTATTTTTTTACTTTTACTTAGTCATATTTAAAATTTACTATGGTGGCTAGCTAATTGTCACCTATGAGTGATTAGGGTTTCATTTTCTAGGCCAACTTAAACCTTTGGCCTTCACCAGCCACGTTCTGGACACATTGCCTTCTTCCAGCCAACTCCTTCCGACTCCTTCAGTCCACCTCTGGACAGTTTCTCTTTCCCGACAGTTCAGGTTTTGCAAGCCATCGTTTAGGCATTCACCAACCACAAATTTATGGCTGTGCTAATTGATATTATTATTTTAAATATGATCATATCTTTGTAACATGTCACGGGCGAAATGAGACAGTGGAATGCGATTAAGTCCATTTACGGTTATGCAGAGCTATAAGAGCTGCTCAATAAGTCTAACATCGCCGAGTGATTTGCTGGTATTGGAGTCGTCTTTCATTGAGGCATTCGTTCATAGTTTTGAATTTTCAGATTTCCTATCTTGTGAGGTTCCCCCCTTGTTGACCAGCCATGGTAAAGAAAAGTAGTTTTTCAGCATGCACCCGTTCTTCAGATCCCATGGCTAAATCAGATGCTTCGTCGTCTTCTGCTGCTAATTGTCCTCATGATCCCCAGAACTCTCCATCAACGCAGAATGATGTGCCTGCAGAAGGTGGTGCCTCCGCTTCTTCCACCGTTCCCTCCACCTCCTCTGCCAGCAAACGCATGAGGGAGTAGGTGTAATTATTCGTCCACTCGTCGTGGTGCATGCGCGAAGCATAAGTCAAGAAATGCCAGTTCCTGTACTGTACTGTATGATTTAACATTGTGGAGCCCGTCAGACCCAAAGGAAAAAAAAGTTATATTTTTCATTAGTCAAGAAATGCCACTTCCTGTACTGTACGATTTAACATTGTGGAGCCCGTCACGCGCAAAGGAAAAGAAAGTTTTTTTTTTTTTTCAGCTGACATTTGATTATAGAGAGAAAGAAATTGAAGTGTAATTATTTACAGAGTTTGTGAAAGTGTAATTATTGATAGAGAGGGACACCAGGGAGTTTCTTGGTGGGATTGGTGAAGACCGAGAGTATAATATTTGGTTAAAAATTTGAGAAACAATAATTAGTTTGCTGTGTCGTATTCAATGTTTTGGTAGATACTATATATACTGTTATTGTATATATATATACTGTTATATATATATATATATATATATATATATATATATATATATATATATAGAAATCGGACAGTTTATATATTAATAATAGTGGCAGCATTGAATGTTACGTAATAGGTTGATTATTATTAACTAAAAGCTTCAGCAAGGAGGCAAAGCAGTCCAAATTCAACATGTGACATGGCTTGCAAGACCATTTCATGCACAATGACTTAAGCCACTTTTGTTACTGTACTATTTTTCATAAGGTGTAGTACTTAAACTTATTGATATTTGGGCAAACACTTCATTAGATGAAAACAACATTTTTATCATTACATTTTTATTATTATTTAATATAGATTATTATTATTATTATTTATTTTATTGAAATATTATAATTTGTGAAATTTATAAAATGTACATTTTACATTTTAATTATTTTGATGTGTTAAGTTTTAGTAAAATTATTATTAATTATTATTATTCAATTTTTATTATACTCGTTCCTCATTTTACGTGGAGGTGAATCCACTCAACTCATAGCGGCTAGTATTTGAGGATGGTTATTATATAGCATTTTAGTTTGAACCCTCATAGGGTGCATCTTAGTGGGTTTGGAAATTAAATCTTTTAGGATTCATAATTAATGGGCAGCTGGGACAATGGTGGATCCTTAGAGTTGAGGAAATGCCAGTTTGCATCCCTGGTGCAACGATACGACAACTTCCAAGGGTTCTGAGGCTAACTTTTGTAATAGTTTCATAGTGAGCTATACCAATTTAACTGGGTTTCTTGTGTATTTTGAAGAAGGACACTCTTTTTATTTGGGATGAGTGAGCCTAAGAATCCTTTGATTCTCTTAAAAAAGATTTGGTATCGACACCTCTACTAAAGCCCCCAGGACAACAGTAGAGACTATTTGTTTTATATCATCGTGTCCAAAGGGATGGTTGGTATGGTCTTGGTTCAAGGAGAGATGAGCTCCATGAGCACATTGTTTACTAATGCGAAATTGAAACTAGTTGGTCTGAACTTAAATACTCTCACATAGAAAAAACTAGCCTTGGCCACCATACATGCAATTCAAATATTATGGAATTATATATTACTTTACAAACTCTGATGGATTTATGGATATCAATCCATTTCAATAAATACTTACAAGGTATATCATAGGGGGGAAATACAATAAAATTGGACATTGTTATTACGCAATAATTTGATCTCGATTTTTCTTCTCACAATCTAATAAATGTCGTTAGTTTGCAGCGAATTAATGTAGGACTTCCCTTGGTTAGATTAGGATTTTATTCATGTCGATTCATTTGAGGATGAACATATTTTCCTTATCTTATTTTCGGACCTCTGGTATGGAGACATTTTATCTATCTTCAAACTTAAGAGCTACCCGGCATCTACTCGAGACGATCGGCCAGCCACATTAGCCATCCCACATCGGGGCTAAGAACACCTTACGGTAACACTTTGTATGTCCGATGGGTGAATAATATTTTTCACGTCATTTCTTGACTCATGAGAAATATGAATCTATTCTCAATGGTATCGTAAATTAATGCATTGGTCATTTATCAGGGCTTTTCGACAGCCAAATATATTTATTGAGCCGGTTATTTTGGCGAATCCATTTTAAAGATTGTATTTGAAAGGCGGTCAAAATTTCACCACCAGTGTTCTCGGAAAATGCATAGCACCCAACCCTCTTCACCCGATTATCCCGTCGGTCCCTTCACCAAATTGGGGGTGGATTTTATGGACTACAACCTAGCCTCAACTGGGGGAAACCAACATATGATCTTGGCCATGGATTATTTTAATAAATGGAATGAGGCCATTCCTACCATTAAATATAATGGTAGAACCCTTGCAACATTCTTCATGTTATTAAATTATAAAGCGATTTAGAATCCCAAAAGAGATTGGCATTGATCATGGTAGTCACTTTTCAAAATGAAATGATGAAAGAGTTAACATCAAAACTGGGGTTTAATAATGATCATTCTTCCCCTTACTATCCTCGGGAAAATGGATAAGTAGAGGCCGTAAAAATTTTTCTCAAGACCATTTTGCAAAAACACGTGACCCGGAGTAAATATGGTGGCATCACGATGCTTACCACGCGCACTTTGGGCTTACCAAAGGAAACCGCGGTAAGTAATACTTCCATTTGGTTCTCCCCTTTTGATTGGTACAGCGGGTGTGGAGTCGATTCTTTCGATTGAATGTGAAATCCCCTTCCCATATGATTGGAATTGAGCTCCTGCCTGACACATCTGATATTGAAGAACGCCTTGTGCACCTAAAGCACCTTGATGACGTTGAGATACCTCTATGACTATAGAAGTGAATAAGCGATGTATCAAGGTTCAATCACGATAGAATGCATCTTTCCCGTGTGATACATTGGGGTGACTTGGTTCTCCCTTTGCTGATGACCAAAGAACCATGGGGGCGGGTAAGTTCAACCCCATGTGGTAGGATCTGTATATCGTGCAATTTGTCTTAGAGAAAGGAGCCTACCAATTAGAATATTATGAGGGGAATGCCAGTGGGATGAGCCAGTATTGCTCTACACCTTAAAAGGTATTGTGCTTGAACCCTCAAACTTGGGCATGACCTTTTTATACTAGTGTATCTTAATGTATACACTTCTTTATATTTTCTTTCGCGTCATCGACTTGCCTTATTGAGTTTTCACTTGGTTGGAAGATTTCAATGGAATCTTCAATTTACTTAGCAGTGATAGGTGGATTGGTGTGGTTGTCATGGGAACATGGCGCTACATAAACTTGGGTCGTTTACTCTTAAAGGGGTCAATTTGTCTATCTTGGTGGCGTGCGTCTGCGACCATTAATGAATAATGTGGCTAAGTATAACGCCATTATAGAGCTATTGTGATGCCATTTCACATGGTGTTCCATATTTAGAAATTTTGTGGACTCCGTGAGGTTAATTCATTATGTCATTTGAGCGGCCCGATTCTGCGTGTGAGATCCTACTCTACTCTACTTGATTCCTACGGGTGCGACTTTTGGAATGATACTTTGATTTTCTTGCCTCCGCATCCCTAGAGTTCTAATCAAGTATCTGATGTATACGCTAGTACATTCTAGCTTATTTACAATATTACGCAACTAAGTAAAGAAAACACATTCATACATTTATTGCTTAACATATATAAATAAAATCCTAAGAATAAATTTTTAAAAATATTTCATCCCTTTCAAGTCCAAAAATATGGTGACATAGTACAAAATGGGGCTCAACCCTCGAGGAATACATATATTGCTGGCACATAGCATAACTAGGGCATCTATTCTTGTAGTGTGGTTGCATATCTTGATAGAACCCTCACGGTGTTTTCAAGACCCTTTGGTAGAGTCCCGCATGCCGCGAGGGGTACACCTACCACTTGTCACTACAGCCGCCTACGGCGGATCCTCCCGCCAGACCATGGAATCTCTTGTGCCTCAAGCAGGGAGCCGGAGTTCCCTACACACATTCTATAGCGATCTCTGCGTCCCGCCTACTATCTCGCTCCTGGATCCTTTGCCAATCATGCAGGATCCTGGTCATCAGCGGACCTACGTGCATTAACAAAGTGGTAATACTTGATACCATACAAAATATTTGTGTTTTTATTTTCCCTTTAGCAAAGGGAATTGAAAAACAAAAAAAAATGCAAATATATAAAAAATTCTTACTTAATATCACCATAGGTGGAACTGGTGGAAATGGCATATTAGGGGTCCCCTCATGGTGATGTCTCTTGTGGAACCGTTAGATCAGCGTATGATATATGGGCACCACCGATGAGAACTCATCATTGTAGGGGGTTGGCGCCCTACCAACTCCTAACTGCCTCATCAAATCTGTCCACCATGACATGGATTTGGATCACGCGGTCTGTGTGGATTAATATCTACTATAGGGATCAAGCATGGAACCCTCTCAAATAAAAAAACTTCCAAAGTATGGATGCAAATCCAAAGTTCCTCTTTCTACCCAGTTTTGCAATCTGTCATTTGGCTCTTCATGTTGTCTAGTAGTGAGGTGCACCAGTCATAAATAGTGGGTCTTAAACACTCCAACGCATAGAACATGATTTTCCTTGATTCCTAGTGCAACGAGGATGAACTTGTGATTCTGGTCAATACTAGGGAAATAATATTCAGACTGATATTGTTTATTGTCTGGATAGGGATTTGACTCCCTACCTTTGGAGTCCTTGCTACACAGTGGGTGTCTATGTACTTCTCTATTTTCATTTTATTCCCTGCTCCCCATTATTTGAGTTTTACAACCTCTCCTTGGCGTGATAATCCAGTCAAAATGTAGATGTCTTCTACTTCAATCCTTAATGGTTTACCATTGAGGTTGAAGGACTTTATCTCTGGATCCCAATAGTTTACGATCATCTGGAGCAAGCTGGCACGTTTCTGGAACAGAGGCCAAAAGATTTACTAAAGGGGCCACATGTTTTCAAAGCTTGTTGGGCCCTTGTGTCTATTTCTACTACTGCATCTACCTCCCCGTTCTCCCTTTCCCTACATTCAATAGCTTAATACTTGCAAAATATCATTTTTTGAGTTAATTCCCTTTAAAAACATTGTTCAAGGACTTGTACGTGGGATAAACTTATGAAATTCGTGTATAGGAGGGCTTCACTCTTTTGGCGTGAAGATTCCTTTTCCCTTGCATATATGAGGGTCATTATCACAGCATTTCCAAATGAACTCATCACCCATTACACTCTAGTTTTATGTAGCGATACCTCTATTACTAAAAGGGTGACTAAAACTAAAAATTAAACCATATAATTGGAAGAGGATAGGATGGGCACTTGCTTGGTCTAGATGGTTTCCAATTATGTTGATCGTAACTCCTGAAACGACCATTGGAAGATCTGGGTAAAATGGCCTCAAAATCACTTTGTGGGTGAAAAACTCAAATGGCATGGTAAAATTTCTTATTTTACTATTAAAATAATATTTTTACCTACTTTGTATAGTTTTACCCCATCTTTTCTATTTTTAGCCTTATGAACTAATAGCCTTGATGGAAAGACTTGGTTTTAAGTGGTTTTGTCAAGGGGTTTTAACAGATTTCCGATTCATTGTCCTTCGTTCGACATTCATCCAAACGGTATATTCTTTCCACCAACATATAGGATAGGTTTTCACTCATTTTTGCACTTCTTCATCATCCTATTACTGTGATCCATGCACCCTAGGTACATACCCATTTACTAGAGACACAAAACCTTCTCCTTGCTACTAGAAGTGTAGTTATTAAATTAGGTAGATACTTACAAACATGGGTACCCTAGTTAGAGCCTTTTTGTCATTTGGTGCTCATGCATGAGTTATTCGATAGGACCGAGAGTTCCTTATAATCCCAATATGATGTTGCATTTCAAACCCTATTTTCTTACTCCACAAACATTGACTATTACTTATCGACTCCCACGACTCTTGGATTTAAGATCTTTTTAGAGCTCAGAAAAGCGAAAATATTGTTAAAAGTGGGGCATCTCTTTCACACTTGTTAAATGTTTTTGAAAGGACGTTTATTTGGTATAAATTTATGCCTTTTCCTGAATAGAGTAGAACTACCCTACGAAATGAATACTCTAGTCACCATTGTCTAGAAGAGTTCTCTTGGGTATTATTTTACACTTTTCAGGCCTAGGGACTAAATATACAAAAGGACATTTTTGAGTAAAGTTGTAATTGCATTCCATCACATTTCTTGAAGTATTGAGCATATTTCTAGTTCTCTCTTTCTTGTTATAAGCCTCTTGCCCCAAACATTTGCACCACTAATGAAGCATTTACCTTCCATATATCCTTTGCATCTTGAAGCACACCTGCCCATGGAAACATCCTCCTGAGTGTCCATACCCCATGTGCACTTCCTTGCATTGAGCATGGGTATGTTCCAGTGCATGGAACTAGTTTCTTACCAGCTACACTCGTTTCTCTCTTGTATCATAACATTTCTTTTGCTATGAAAACTAAAAGAGATGGGTGGGAAAAGAATAATCTCTTATCCGAGGAGGCGGTCGGTGTAGCCTTTGAACAAAGCACAAAATATTTGAGTCCATTCTCATCCAAGTTTGTGTTTAGCGTGACCTTAGGAAGTTCAGCTCGTTATAGAGTTTACTCCTTCTCTGGCTATTCTTCCTCCCTATGGAGATGCTCTTGTTGATGGAATTTTAAAGTCACGTGTCGACCATTTCCTCATAACTCTTGACTTTGCATGTAGACCCTGTACCCTCGATTGTATCTTAGAATCACATGGGGGTTGGTGTCCTACCTTGCATACGGAGCCTACTTTCTGTCATTGGTAGGTAACCTTGAACCCAATGGATGACATATCCTCATTGAGTGGCTGGTAGGGAGTTTCCTTTATGTTCGATGGCATTAAATGTACTCACATATTGGTATTAATACAGTGTCTTGGATTCCATTATCCCTATTGGTGGTTTCCTTGCCTTTGTGGGTAGTTTTCCTCATTGGTTTCTATTGGAGGTCTCTTCGGCACTACTTGCATCTAGTGCATGCAGAAGAGCCTTTTATGATCGTTAGTTCTGAACATCCTATTAAGTCTCCTCTAATCATCGTACTATTGCTTTTGTACCCCTGCGTGTTGGATGATAGAGATGCCTTAATACTCTCTGATTGAGATCTCTCTTTCCATTCACTTCAACTTATCTATTACGAAAATGAGACCTAGAGTCCTACAAGTAACTAGAGGCTTCCACATTCATCGGTGGCCGGGTTCTCTAAGCCATCAATGGTTAAGAATACACTTAGATGTCTCATTATCGATGGATTCTTCACGTGTTAGAACCTCAATACCCTTATTCACACTTGTGGAATATACTCGATGTATGACACCTACTTCGGTATGATTGGGTTTGTTTGTGACTTGTTAATGGTATACATTAATGATAGGTAATCAAATGAAGTTTCATTATGTTTGACTTCAACTCCTCTATTCTGAGATGTAGACTTTCACCTTGATGATAGTGTAGAGACCTCCAACTTCTACGTTAGCGGCATCCATATTTTTTTTTCTTTCATTGGACCAATACCTATGACTTCAATGATCATGTAAGATCGATTATTACTCCATTGTATACATATATCTTAGGTTGATTTTTGAGAATTTGGACTACTGTGCCTTGTTCGTGACTATGATGACCTATGGCATGTATGTCCACTTTGTATTTACTATTCATGGCCATGAACACCTATTTGATATATATCCACATGGATCTGGAGTGTAATTCAGATCGGCATCCATGTGTACAAAATCATTATAGATTGCAATATTCTCATGGTAACTAGTACTTCTAGGTGAGTCTTCATTACTCCACTTCTAGGAATTATAACGTATTTCGACCATCGCGGATACTCCTTCGACCTCACACACATTAGGGGGATATTTTACAACAAATTTTCCCTCCTCCATGCATCTTTCTTGGATGGCCTAAATACCCTCACGCAGACTTGGCGTCCCCTTTTTGGTCACTCTAGAGCCAAAAGTACATATTTTTGTACTTATATGCGCCCTACAAGCTATACAACAAGTGTATCACAGGGTGCTCCACTACAACCGTGTACATTGGGTTTGGTGCTCAAAGTTAAAAAACATTGTCGGGTTTCCATGTCACGTGATCCAGTCTTATTATCTCTTGGAAGCCTTCTGAATCAACCCTTAGGTTCCATTTGGAGGCTATACATTGATCCATATACAAGACTTGAATACAAAAATTCCAACATTGAGAGCAAAGACACTATGGTGAAATTTCACTTCATATTGAGTCACCATCCCTTTGTCCTTAAAATTATGAACTTCTTGTGTTCATCCCCAAGCTCTTCTTATATTGAAATGGAGAACCTCATTGACTCCTAAATGTAGGCTTGCCTTTGCGGAGGGATTAGAGTGGTGCAGGAGGCCACAAGTGGAGGGACTTAGTTTGTTAGTTCCAATATGTTCCATTCTGTGAGGTTTATCACCTATGTACTTATGTTGATTACTTTAATAGAAATGTTATTTTCTAGTCCAATTGATATCTTACAAATATTTTGGTACTTTCCATGAGCTTATTTATCATGTATGTTAATGGATTATGCTAATTTATGCCCGATGTATTATATTATTACCACATGCTTGACTATCTTGGTTGTTGGGGGCAAGTTGTAGGTATAAAGCTTTAGGTTGTGTGCTCAACAATGAATGTGCTTGAACGTCCATATGAGGTAGGCTTCTAGCCTTGTCTTGTTAACATTTCATTTTTATAGCATAGTTGGGATTAGAGTTGATTTATGGGTGTTGTTCCATTTTATGTTGTGGCTTGCCCCTAGCCATATAGAGATTTTCCTCATAACAGGAAGCACAAATATTTTTGTTGTGGAGGACAACATGAGTAAAGCTCTAATGAAATTAAAGCTTCAGAAATATACATGGCCGTGACATGTATTCAGAAGGAGAAATCTGAATTGAGTATGCATCTACAATCTCTCGAGGATGAGAGGCAATAGATTCAAGACCAGATGGTAAGCCATGGATACTTTCTCATGGGCATTATTCATGAATTGGAAAGTGAGTTGCAGGCTAAGGAAAATATGTTGGCACAATTCCATGAAGATGAGTAAGTGGAGAAGGAAAAGTCTCCCATGCAAGAGATACTATCTCCTACAAAAGGTTCTGATCCATAACAGGTATTCCATAAAGAGATGATTCATCATTTTTTTCATCTTCATCTGATGATGAGAATGTTTTTTTTGGATGGATTTAAGGAACATACATATGATATTGGTTGCAAAGCTACTGACAAAGATGGGATATGATGGAAAGGTCTTGGCACCAATGGCCACGGAATGACTAATCCCATACACAGGGAGAGGGAAGACCTCATTATGCATGATTGGGATATGGCCAAGAAGGAGATGGATAATGCTTTAAGACAACCAAAGTAAGAGAAACTTCAAATGAAGAAGTTCAGATACTTCGAAAGAAGTTAGTTCTACCATAACAACCTTCCATCCCAGAGAAAGGAATCAAATGCAAAGCATCTCTAGAAATAGATGAGCATTCCAAGGAAGGAATGAAGGTGCTTCCCACCAGTAAGACTGGCATAAACTTATGTTCTACATATCCATGTGTATTTTGTGGAGAAAATAACCATTGTATGGTGAAATGTTGGAAGAGACAATCCTTGCAGGAAATGTCATCCAAGAAGAAGGCAAGAAGCAAAGTCATTTTCCAAAGAGAATGAGAGAGAATGACAAGAAGGATTGGTTCAAGACGGGAATAAAGGAACACACTCATTGTGGTAAGAGTGGACATTGGATTGAGAAGTGTTGGACACTTTATCCAAACTTATGTTCGAAGAAGAACTAGGAATATGTAAAGGAACTTACAACAATACAAGTAGCAACTTCAAGTGAAGTTGGTATTAGTCTTCTTGAGAAATTTGAAATAATTCTTTTTATGGCTTGTCTAGGTGAGTATAGTGTATAGAGACATCAGGGAATTGTAGTTCTTGGACCTGGCTCCCTTATCACCACATGATAGGAATGAGATCAATATCCATTACCTTCTTAGAAATTGACATAGACTGTTATGTGTGATCTGGGACTAACACCAGACAAGTAGTAAGAGGAGTTGGATATGTGAGATTCTTGCTCGAGTCATGAGGATTTCTAGGGATATAATATATACTATATGTTCGGTTGAAAGTGAATTAACTCTCAGTGTTAGCTTTTGAAGATGAAGGATATGAAGTTACATTCCAGGATGGAAAAGTACTAGTGTATTCAAAGAAACTACTTGGGACACAACAATGGTGCTTGGTGTTAAAAAGGAGAGATTATATAGGTTACTTGGATGAGCTATAATTGGATCAAGTGGTTTCTTGGATTCAGCGTTAGATTCCAGTGTAGGATTCAAATTCATTATGGAGAGACATGAAGTTGTGAGACTCTTTCCAACACTATTGGAAGAATGAGTCCATGAAGGAGCCACCTATCCCATCCCTAGATAGGTATCAAGAGAAGATTCAATTTTGGAAAAATGGTTTGTAAATATGTATAGTGTACAAATAACAAAGTTAGTATGCATATGTAAATACCTTCTAAATATTGTTTCCATTGTTGTAATAGAGGGTTTTAGTAGCCGCTCTTAAATAATTTCAAGAGTGAGAGGAGTCTTGTATGGATTCCAAATCCTTGTTCTTTATTATCCACTCTTGGAGAATTAGAGAGAGAGTGGGATCTTGTAGGGATTTCTAAAATCCTTTCGACAAAATTGTAGACAATTGTTGTAATATTGTCTTTTTATACTCGAACTGCATTGCTTATGGTTGAATTGGCTATGCTTAGTATCATTCTTATTCTGAGGTACAAAGGTGAAAGAATGAAAGAATGTGGCATTCAACATGTAGATCGAGAGCGGGAAGAGCATCATGGTTATGCAATGTCTTCCTAGAGATGGTAAATAAATAGTCTTCTTTGTATAAAGATAGTAGGTATAATACTTATTACAAAAGTGAAATAAGTATTGCATGTAAAGTGTATTCCTTATACTATGTACATCATAGATATGTTATGTAAATTCCATGTTTATGTAAGATGTATACCTTGTACATAAACCCAAATTGAGGGGCCAGTCACAGGATGTTTGCTTGGAAAAACATGTTTAAGATTTTTCTTCGGGGAAGAGGAAATGAAAGGAGTTCATTGGGAGACTACACATATACATCAAACTGATCTACATTGCCTTAAACCAAAATGGACAAGGCATAGATCAACATTGACTTAGCTTCATGATTACCAAGATGGACTATCTTAGGGATAAAAGAGGCGAGGAGTGAATGTGAGGTTGGGATTCAGATCTAGATGTGCGGGCAGAGAGTGATGAGAAGAATTTTTTTAATTAAGAGTCAATGAAAGAAACCTTGAAGGAGGAGTTATAGCTAGCGCTTGAATAACCAATGAAAACCATGAGCTAAGGCAGTCGAGGAGGTGTTCTAAGGAGCAGGCAGAGCCATGTTCTAGAGAAGCAAATAGAAGTACATCGATCTAGTTTGGTTTCCTTGAGGTTTTGGAAGTTAAAGAAGGAGATCAAATCTGTATCCAAGATGAAATCCAAGAGGCAAGATCAATTCAAGATGGATCTCGATCGAAGAACATTTCGGCAAGGTGGAAGAGTGAGGAAGTATTATCATCACTAAGTTGATGAATAATCCATGAAAATTATTTCAACAAGGTGGAAGAGTGAAAAAGACTTATCATCACTAAGTTGTTGAAGGATCTATACTTTTGGAGTACCAAAATTTCTTCAGTGGGAAGGTGTGATCGAGGCAGCTCAAAAATTAATTATCTCAAATGCTCTTGAAAATGACTTCATTTGTGAATATCGATGAGATCTTTCCAGCGATGTGTGAATCTCCTCAAACAAATTTCGTATGAGAAAGTTATGGCCTTTTCAAGTTTCAGCAAAACATGGCAGAATATTGACAGAAGTCCATACAATGACGTCAGTGTGATGGCTGATGGAAGTCTGAAAGGCGCCACATGGCATCCATACAAGCGAGATTATATATAGATGGGAGGGCCGGCACTTGTCCTTCCATACGTATTACAACATGGAAGGATCACACCCGGTATCCATCGAGAAAATGGCAATCTTAGAGTGGCGATGTGGACAAGTGACCCATCACGACATGATGTCAACATGTCGATGTGGGCACCGGTTGCCACGTGTCCTGCCGCAGTTTGGACGATTTAGCACCAGTTGAACCATAAAAAAATTCGTATCATCCGCGGATATAGGTCCCTCACCGGTCCACATGGCACCTTTGAAAGGTGACATGGCCCTCTTGTCTGATGACATGGGAGACGGCGAAATGGAGATACGTCGATGCTCTGAGTTAACGTAGTGCATTGCAACCGCATGTGGCCTAATCCAGTGGCACCACATGGTAGGGTTATAGTTGGAAATATTGGCCAATGATAGGATACCACATGGAGAAATCATATGGCACCCACGCTGGCACCTTAGAGGGAATCCCAAGTTGGGCTACAGACCAAAATTGTTGGGTCTTGGTGGGTTTTGAACCCCTGACATCCACATGAATATTTGGAGGAATATTCCAATATACTAAGGATTTCACATAATCTGCTTACCAATGTTCCACAATTGGGACTTGTTACAACAAACCAACAAAATTGCATTTAATTTGATGCCTATGTCACCGCAAAGAACAGGTCACGGTTTGGGCCGCACCCTATTTAAACTAGGCATGAATCTTGAGATGGGACAGAATACGGTGCATTGAAAATAGTGCCAATAGTATGGTGCATTGTTTTACATGCCAAGGGTCTTTATAAATTTGCCCTGGATTTTCATTACCCATGTAAACCTTAGTCATGTTTATACTCATTCTTCGTAGTTTTCTTAGAGGATTATGATGGTGATGTATGTTTTTGCTAAGATGTTTGTTTATGAATATATTAGTTTATATTTCCATGTATGAGGGCTATAGTGCATTGTTTTGTGTGCCAAAAGAGGGTCATTAAGGGCCAGTTTAGAGTATAGGGTGTTTATACTTATTTTTCTCGGAATTTCGAGAGGAATTTAGTAGTAACCTTTGTTTCTAGGGTTGAGCAACATAATTGAAGAGTGACTTTCAGAAATTTGGAATTTTGTAAGTCCATTTCATTGTAATTTTGACTTTTGATATTAATGAAGAGCGATATTACTGTTGGAAAGGGACCGAGGAGTGCTTAGCCCAAAGAAGGGTGCAAGATCTATCATGAGATCTTGTCTTCTTAGTTCTTTTATTTATTTTTTTTGTGGTATCTCTCATTATTTTACAAGACATTCATCATTTTATGAAGTTTTGGATAAGTAAAGGGATTCAAGTGTGTTTTGCAATCTGTCAAAGATGATCAAAATAATATTCTAAATCAGTTAGATGTTGATGTGTGTTTAAAAATTAATTAACATCTAAGGATTTTATGATCATTAACTCAATATTTTCTGATGAAATTTGGTGGGAAAGTAGGGGAATGTGACCTCTATAATATACATATTTTAGACCTTAGTACCAAGGTATGAAATCACATTGATCAAAATACTAGACCTCGGTTGTTGTTGAAAATCAAGAAAAAAAGACTTGAAACAAAAACTAACACAATTCGAAAATATTTTTGGGTGTGCAAGATTGCTAAAAACCTAGGGATATTTCCCTACTTCATGGCATACTACCACCTCCACTTATTTATGTAGTTTTCACTTATAATAAATTTAATCTTACATTGTCTTTTTACCTTTATCTATGCATCCTTATTTACCCAACCAAATGGGTATGGGAAAGTATGGTCATGAATTTACAATCGAAACTTACTCAACAACTCTTCTACTATGAGGATGACATGTGAACCATAATTGAATAGAGAGAACCACATTTGTCTTCTTGACTTGGATCTTGTCATGGAAGAGTTTAGTCATATCCTTCTCTTCCTTGGGAGGGATGATACTCAGTTCACCTCCTCCTTCTTTCTCTTATACACACAATGTTTTTCATTACACATTTGAGCTACTCTACATTCAATTCCCTAAATCTACCTTGTTAACATGTGTTCTTCTTCTTGGCTTCCTTCTTGCGGGTTCTTTGAATTTAACTCTATGTGTAGCCCCTAATATGTGTCTTTGATCTGAGCATCGATATTACAATGGTTCTGATGGTTGATTGGATCCTTACGCTGATGTGTAGTAGTTGTTGTCTTATTTTCCTTTTCCTTTTCCTTCTTCTTTCCCTCCTTGGAAGCACCTTGTTGGTTTGTTTGCTTGGAACCATTTGGTTGTCATTTCTTCTTGTGCATTTCTAGATATTGTGCCCGCACACATGCCTCCTCGCCGTTATGTTTAAAGAGAATCCACTTGCCTTCATAGATACTTATGGAGACCACCTAGATACTTAGGGAGTACATCTATGTTATTGGAAGATATTCCCAACATAAAATATTATTTTCTAAACTCAGTGGTGTAAGATTGTACACTTTGACATTGCTTCTATAGGAAGTAATGAAAATGGATTCATTGGTCCACTTCATACCCAATAGGGTAAAACTAGGACTTAAGGGTTTTAAACGCCTTTCACTTAGTTACCAACGGATCATCCTTCAACCTAATCGTCTTTGTGTGGTTTTCCCACAAAGTTTGGGTGTATTGTAACTTTAGTCGAGAAAATGATATCTTTTTCTCTTCATCTATAATATGGAAATTTAGATATGCTTCTAGTGGCCACAGCATTTTTCATCTTAACAACTTCAATCTCACCCGAGGGGCTTGTTAGAAAGCGGGGACTGCGGGCAATAAAATAAAACAAATCACGAAACAAAACCACGGAAGACCGCAATACAAGAGAGACACAAATTCATGTGGTTCACCCAGTGTAGACTACGTCCACTAGATAAATTGCGAGGTCCTTCCTTTATTATTATCTAAATGAAGGGATGCAACCACAACAAAACCATTTGTAACTTCCTCTTCATTCTCACAGTCTCCTGCTTAGAATGCAATGATACCATCAATCAATAGCATGGCTGTTTCCCTCATAAAGGGTTGCCTTCTAGGGCAAAAACCTAACATAATCTCTACAGTTAGATGCGACCTTATAATGAGCGGTCAGTTGCAATTACATATACTTTTACAAGAGGCAATTTTTTGCTTGAGGCTTGTGAATTCAGGGGATCTTTGAACCCCCTTTGGGGGGCAGCTTGATTGATGAGGGGGATCTCCCCCTCGGACCCCGCAGAGGATTTACCCCCCCTCTGCACTCCCTCGGTGGAAGAGTGTACATACTTACAGGGTGTAAATACTTCATGGGGTATAGACGAGGTAGAAGCAAAGAACAACACATCGAGAGGAAGATAATCGGGCTCCACAGCCAACAATCTCCCACTTAGGTGATCTCAACAACTCCATTTGTTGTATATCTTTGGACTTTGAAACTTCTTGGACTGGCAAATTTCTCATCTTCATCTTCATTCTTGAGAGACCAAGTGAAGCCCGAGCAGAACTTCGATTTCTCCAACAATTACTCCCTTTGTTAACATGCACCTTGGGGATTACGGCTGGAGTGTATCTTTTTCTAGCTTCAATTTGTCCATCTTCCAAGGCCGGATCATTGTAGAGTGGTTACCTATTTGTGTAGTATTTGAATGGAGGCTGAGTTCTTTGCAAAGGTGAATGGCACTCGGTGTCACGGTTACAACTTATTCTCACTTCTTTCTAATTCCTCCACTTAAACCTTTGTAACCAAATCATCTCTTTACTAGCCTACATGTGACAACAGCCCTGCACCTGTTGTTGAAAGTGCAACAACCTTTCTGAGTTTGGAAATCCAACTTACTCTTATTGTTCCACCTATATTAAAAACATACCTGTGGTGCTCCTCTTTGTCTTTATCACACCTTATGCTCAGAATCCAACATATCCTATAGAAGGTGTGAACCTCCAAAACATAATGCGTATTGTAGTGGTACCTCTCAAATGCAGAATCCCTTTCTCTTTGGCACCCAATGTTCTTTACACGGATTGTTCATATACCTTCTCACAACTCCAACTAAATGTGCAATGTCTGGTCTTGGCACAAACCATTGCATACATCAAGTACATAATTCTTGATGAATATGGGACCTGGACATGTATTCCTATCTCCTCATGTCTTGGGACACATTTCCTTGAATTAATTTGAAATGGGCCAAGGTGCCTGCTTGGTTTTGCATTACATTCTAAACCTCTCAACACCTTCTCTATGTACTCAAACTGAGACAATGCAGGTTCAGGATTTTTACATCTCTTATTATTCTCATACCTGGGATTTTCTTGCTGCAGTACCCCAAATCCTTCATACATAAAATGAATTGGCTAATTTCTTCTTGACACATTTATATCCTTGCATATTAGACCACTGCCAACAAGCATGTCATCTACATACAATAGAGATAATATAGCTTTATTTTCTATTGCTTAAAATAAACATAGTGATAGGAATGACATCTATTATAACCTGTTATGTCATAAACTGTCAGACTTAAAATACCACTTCCTTGGGGCTTACTTTAGGCCATACAAGCTCTTCTTCAACACATACCAAATTCTCTCCTTCCCTTTGACCTCATACCCACAGCAGGCTGCATGAATAATAAATATCTTCCTCCAAATCCCCATGGAGAAAGAGATGTTTTTACATCTAACTTTTCAAGATGAAATCTTTCACACAAGACTTAAAATAGTTCAATTGAAGTCATTTTAACAAGCGGAGAAAATATTTCATCAAAATCTATACCTTTCTTTTGTAGAAACCCTTTACAACAAGTCTAGCCTATCGCAGCTTTTCTCCTCCATCTTCTTCCTTCAACTTGTAAACCATTTATTACGCCAGTACTCTCTTTTTTTCCTGTAGACAGCTGAACCAAGTCCCAAGTCACGGTTATTTTCCAAGAATCCATTTCCTCTTTCATGCCTTGCTCCCACTTCTTTTTGATTGTCTACACGCATTTACTCATGACATTACAGTTCCACGAGAATCTGATAAATAATATAATGAAGGAGTATCGTTCAGGAGGTTATACTTAACTTGATAGATCTTCTAACAACACTTGGTGTTTGAATTTCTTTGCTCCTGTATTTGTACATTTTGATTTTAGGAGATCAATCTGGGATTTCCTTTAAATTGATCTTATCAAGCATTGTGTATTCTTGTGTTTCTGTTTCTTGTTTCTTTCCACAAGCTGATCTTTATGCATGACCTTCTCATTGGATATGACATCTCTCTATTGATTTTGTTATTTTCTGTAATCCAAAAAGCGATAACAAAATCATTAAACACCATATCCAATAAAGGGACACTTCTTGGATTTTGCCTCAAACTTTGTTGTTCTATTTTCTTTATCAATGGACAAATGATTCACAACCAGAAAGGATTTTTAAAAGAATAGTTTACCTTTTTCACTGTCCATTCCTCCTCTGGAATTCTACCAATCCAAAAGAGCTTGGCCCTCTGTTTATTAAGTAAAACAACAACATTATCTCCCGACCACGCGGGCTTGTGGGGGCAAACCGACGTACAATCTCATACTCCTTACGCGGCTCATGATAGTCCACGATTTCATCCCTTCCGACTTTTCCATTTTCTTGTGGTGTTAAGTGGGCTATCTTCTCTCTCTCTGAATCCCATGGTATGAACAGTAATCATCAGGCTCCTTGCTGCAATATTCACCTCCATTATCTGATGCGAGACACTTGGGACTTTTTCACATCTCATTCTCAACTAAAGCTTTCCATTTCTTAAAGTGTATCAAAAACGTGATTTTTGTCGAGATGCAATAGACAAGTTTTCTAGTTGCATCATCAATAGAAGTGACATAATAGTAAGGAGCCACCAAGAGATGATACGAGAGCTGGTCCCCATACATCATGCAAAGAGCTCTAACGCTGTTCTTCTTTTCTTTTCCAACTCACGAAATCTGACTCTCTTTTTGTTTCCATAAAGCCTGTGTACTCCGAGAGTCCAAATCAATCACGTTTAGAGATCGGCAACAAATTTCTTTGTGAAGGATCTGCGTACCCTTCTCACTCATGTGTCGATATATGATTCCATGAGTGTTATCCACTCTGTGAAATTTAAGATATAGAAATTGATTATTACCAATACATGTGAATTACAATGTACCTACCTTCTCTCCCTTTAAGCTATCACCAATGATCCGCTGATGACCTTCCACGTCTTATGCAGCAAATATGGATATACAACCTTCCTTACTTAAAGCATACAGTGAAATCAGATTTTTGCCTAAAATCTCACGGAACATGTTTTACCTCTTTCAACAACCATTGGTTTTCATTTACGTTGCTTTATTTTGTTTCCTTCCAACAATTTTGCATGGTCTATTATCACCAAATTGAACCTGTCCAAAATCACATTGAACATAATCTAAAAATGTTTCCTATCAGGTGTAGCATGGCCAAGAATGAAGCTCTGAAAGAGATCTACTACCAAGATTCAGAAATATTATCTACGAGAAGAATCAAAGCATCTTGTAACACTTCCCCTATTACATTTGCTTCTGAGATTTCTCTCTATTTGTCCATCTCTTTGTTTCTTTGGAACTCTGCGGTCTTTCTTAGGATGTCCTTTCTTCCCACAATTCCGGCCCTCTATCTTTCCAAGCACGGATTTGGATATGCCCTTTCTAGAATTTCCGCGGTTTCCTTGGCCCTTTCCTCTATCCTTTTTGTCTTCCCCACATCTCCATGTTCAATGCATTTCACGATGTTTCACATGTGTTTTTCCGTCGCGTTTCCTCACTAAGGGATAGCACCAACAACATCATCAAATTTTAAAGTATTTGAACCAGAGCGGATCCTACTGGCCCAACCATGAAGCCAAGCCATTCGACTTTTAAGCGGTAGAGCCTGAATTGAAGAGCCCTAACCTCATCATCAGAGTCCACTTTTACAGACTTAGTTGATTAGTAACCGTGTTAAAATCATTTAGAGAAATGATGCACCTTGAGGACCATATACGACGTATTCGTATTAAATGGCTCTTCTAAATTATAAATACCTTAGTATTGATCTAGAGGTTTTATGCTAGATTTAGCGGTCATCCATCAAATCCTTAGTTGTATTTTTCTTTGAAATATTGAAATAGCCGTCTTTGCCGGTGGCCAAATTATCGTTCCTAGGGCCTTTAATCAGAATCTCCCCATTCTTTGTCCTTCATGGTAGCGGCTAACTTTTTTACTCCACTCAATGGTAGGAATAGATCCTTAAATTATAAATAGTCTTCCATCGCATCTTCCATAACTAGTAGTTTTGGCTGTTAAATTTCGACCCTAAACTTTCCATCTTCGACATTACTCCCACTCGAACCAACAACCCTATTTTCCTATGAGTTACCTTCACCGTATATTACGGTTGTTCAGAAAGCGGGTTGAACAATAAAATAAAACAAATCGCGAAACAAACACGGAGACCTGGCTAAAGGGGAGGAACCTGCAGTTTACATTGGTTCCTGCGATTAATGAGCTTCGTCCACTAGAGAGTGCGGTCCTTCCTTTATTTATTATCCAAAGTGAGGGATGCAACCTACGACCAAAACCCGGCTGTAACTTCCTCTTCATTCTCTCCGATCTCCTGCTTCGAATACAATATTCACCATCAATCAATAGCCACAATACATTCCCCTCATAAAGGAGTGTTTCCTTCTAGGGCAAAAACCTAACATAATCTCTAGTTAGATGCTGCGACCTTATAATGAGCGGTCAGTTTACAATGAAATTACATATACTTTTGAGTATTTTGCCCGAGGGGCTTAGCCCCGAACCATCGGAGGGGCCGTTGCCCGAGCCATTGGGGGCCAGCACTTGACCCCCGGAGATCTCCCCAGGACCGGGAGGTTACCTCTGCACTCCCAGCGTGGAAGAGTGCTTGCATGCTGGGGGTGTAAATGCACTTCTACATGGGGTATAGACGCAGTGAAGCAAAGAACCTCGCATCGGAGATGTCCCGGGGCTCCACAATAGCGGAATTCGATGTCCACTTTCTTCCACTTTGAATGGAGTGTGGTAAGAGGTGATGATGGAACTTTGTATCTCTTTCTCCGGATCCTTTTCTAACTCATTCTCAAGTTCTTCTTTGTCTTTATATTCCTATTAGAGCTAGTGTCTAAGTTAGAGCTACCAAATTCCCCAAAAGTCTAAACTTGTTATCTATAGTTTCCATGAGGATCAACATGTTGTAAGAGATTCCACAGAGTTGTACTTCCAACTCTATAAATATCCCCTTCGATTCATATTCTGGATTTCTATTGTACTCGTCCACCATGGGTAGAGTTTGAGACTTCTTTCTTTAAACAAATTTCTAGATCCTACAATATCCCACAAAAAACACCAAAGGGAACTGCTTTGATACCGATATGATATGTAAAATGCTGTGGATATTCCACTGGAACAACTTGTCACAATAAATTGGACCCTGCAATCTTCTAGAAAAAACCCAAACAAACTTGCTCTAATACTAATATTATTAGTAAATTATCATGGAGATTCCGTTGGAACAACTTGTCACAATAAAACTTACAAGTTTTTACAAAATATTTCTTATGTAGTGTTCACTTAAGCTTAAAATTTTAAAATACTAAAGTAAGCATAGAACAAATAAAAGAAGCTAAAACAACAAATACCACACCATCCACACAATGAACACAAGATGTACCTTAGGAAACCCAATATGGAAAAACCGAACCAGAAGGTGATGACTATTCCTTTTTGTTTTCTTTTCATATATGAAATGAAAATATAAAGAAAGATTAATTTAATATGTAATTTCCATAAACACTATGGCCTATATGGCTAATATGCGGGCTTCTACTTTCTTTATTTTTCTCAAAACATCCCACTCTTTTTCTCCACTCAACTATGGACTAATAAATCAATTTAATGAGAATTAAACCCCTTTCTAACCTAACAGCCCAATATTTAACATGTCCTAATAGTGGTCCAAGGTTAGGGTTATGGTTTTTTGCCTACCAATTAGGGTTAGAGTCTTGGGATGGGTGACTTCCTGAGAAGTCCTGGTTATCGAGTGCAAACCCCAGAAGTGATGATTGATTCTATGCAATTCATTTTTCTAGTTTCAAACCCACTTCTTCACCCTTGTAAGCATCACTCAATGTAATGAATGCTAAGTGGACTATTCAAAATCATGAGAAATTGGTCACTTGTGACTAATACTCATGGATATGGGTCATAGATTAATGACTTACTCTACACAGTTGATATTGAAAATGATATCTCGTATATTGCATTGAGAAATCCCCTCAATGCTTAAATAAAAAGAGCGAAGGAAACTCTAACTGAATAGTTCATAAGTCACAATACTTGCTAAGGTTTTGCAAATGGGGTAGAAATCTAAGTGGGCTTGATTGTGGGGAAAACTCCACAGTTAAACACACTTGAGGTAGAGGAGTCATGGGATGTGTGACTACTCGGAAATCCCTAGTTACCTGTGCAATCCCTAGAGGTGATGATTGATGTTATGTGATTCATTCACTAGTTTCAATCCCACTTCTTCACCCCTGTGAGCATCACTCGATACAATGGGTGCTAAGAGGACTATGAAAAATCATGAGAAATTGTTTAGTTGTGATTAATAGACATGGATATAGGTCATAGAATAATGACTTACTCTACGCAGTTGATCTCGAAAATAATATCTCATATGTTGCACTGATTAAAAAAAACACCATAATTAAAAAACAATATTTGTATAAGCATATGTATAGCTCTCTCATATCCCTCTTCTTTTGCAAGTTATTTTGCTTGCAAATCTTGGAAACCACAAACTTACAACCATGAAATGTTAGTGCATCAAATGTTCATAGTCGAAAACATAGAAGATCGATGTTTGCATATGCAATACTGCAAAATTGTTGTCTCAATTGAGTGGAAATTTTTTGAAGGAAACATTTTGCAGATTTTGTCATAAATAAAGGAAAGAAAAGATGATTGCTACTTAGAAAATGACTACCCATGGAATGGTCTAGGACAAGTTGTCAAATGCTCCAAATTTGTATTAGCTCAAAGATTTTTTTCAAAATATTTGGAGTGGGTGTATAGGGCAAGTACACATTTTAGGTAATTTTCCTAGCATAGAGACACCTTTCATAGTTCAATGGATGAACTTAAAAACAACCATTCTCAGATTTTTCATAAAATAAATATGTCACTCAAGATCGAGATGTAGAGGAATCTTAAAAAAACAACCTTGATATAAATAAAATGTTTAGATAAAAATAATCACTCAGATAGAGGTTGGTCTTTGTCCAACAGATGGCTTCAATATTTATCATATCCTGAAACCCAAGGTAATAAGTTCTCTGGAATTGGAAAATTTCAAGCAATACGGTAATCCTTTATGAACAAATTGGAGTCAAAGGAGGAAACTGTTTTTTTAACCTATCAATCCAGCTAATTATAGTCTATATAGAACAAGCATTTGATAATTAAATCATTAGTGCTCGGATGGGCGTTGAAGCAATGCTATGACAAGTATCTTCCCCATAATGGAAAGTATAAATCTTCCTTTGAAATATGAGCTCTTCCTTTCTCGCTCAATTGTGTGGCATAAAATCCTTCATGAATGAGGTTTAATATTAAAAAATGATTATCCACCATGTAACTGTCAATTTTGAGACACAATCAACAATATAGTAAAATTATTAATCAAAACCTTACTGTCAATTTTGAGAATGGTCAGTACTAGGCGCGATTTTTCATTTGTTCAAGGGATTTCTCTTTCTAGACTGGATCACAGATTTGGGAATGGTATTCTTTTACTCGAGGAAAAAATCCCCATCCCTGTTTTGGTGGGAATGGATCCCATGCAACACATGGTTTATAGATAATAAAAGATTCATAAATAATTTTGTCGTCCTTCCAAAGGAATAGGTGGGAATGGAGATACTGCCATAAGATTTAACATTGCCAATGTCCGAAAGTTACTCAAGGTTTGCATTACATATATATCTTCCATATCATTTGGTTAAAATTTCTACTGACCCAGTCAAATTAGAAAATCAAATGCTTCTTAATATATTAAAAAGCATAAGAGAATCTTGAAAAGCAATGACACTTAATTTTTGCCCAAAATATAAAAAACACTAATTAGACTCCAACATGGTTTATGGAATCAAATCATTAGGCTAATTTATGGTTTACGGATTCAAATCATAAGGCTAATTTATTAGGTTAGAAGTTATAATTTGTGAAATTTATAAAATGTACAATGTGATAAGTTTTTATTAAAATTATTATTAATTATTATTATTCAATTATTATTATATTCGTTTCTTATTCTCATAAGAGGGTAGATCACTCAACTCACCTTTGACTAGTATTTGAGAGATATAGTTATTATCGCATTTGGTTGAACCCTAATAAGTGCATCTTCTACGTTAGGTTTCGTTGTCTTTTAGGATTTTTAGTGTCTGAGCATGGGATCATGGTGGATCCTATGAAAGTTGAGGAAATACTTCGATTGCATCCCTCGTGCAACATTCGACAACTTCAAGGTTTACAGGGGAAGGCTAACTTTTTGTGTCGTTTCATAGTGAGCTATGCCAATTTAACTAAAGGTTTCATGTGTCTTTTGAAGAAGGACACTCCATTCATATGGGATGAGTGGGCCCAAGAATCCTTCGATTCTCTTAAGAAAGCTTTGGTATCGACGCCTCTGCTAAAGCCCCCGGACAACAGTAGAGACTATTTGTTTTATATCGTTGCGTCCAAAGGGATGGTTGGTATGGTACTGGTTCAAGAGGAAGATGAGCTCCATGAGCACATTGTTTACTAACTGAGTCGAAACCTAGTTGGTCCTGAACTTAAATACTCTCACATAGAGATGTTGGCCTTAGCCGTTGTACATGCAATTAAGAGATTATGGAATTATATATTACTTTACAAACTACAGTAGTTGTGGATATCAATCCATTTCAATAAATTCTTAACATGTGTATCATAGGGGGGAAATACAATAAGTGGATAGTTATTCTGCAATAATTTGATCTCGATTTTTCTTCTGCGAAATCTAATAAATCGTTAGTTTTTGCCGAATTGATGTCGGACTTCCCTAGACTGGATGAGGACATTTTTCATGACGATTCGTTCGAGGATGAACATATTTTCCTTATCTTGTTTTCGGACCTCTGGTATGGAGACATTTTTATCTACCTTCAAACCTTGAAGCTACACCAGCATCTGTCGAGAGACGATCGACGACGTATACATCATCAGGTTAAGAACTACCTTATTACCGGTGACACTTTGTATCGTCGATGGGTGGATAATATTTTATGTCGCTTCTTGACTCATGAGGAATTTGAATCTATTCTCAATGACTGTCACAGTGGGGTGTGTCATGGTCATTTATCTGGGCTTGCGACAACCCAAAATATATTGTGAGCCAGTTATTTTTGGCCGTCCATTTTTAAAGATTGTGTTGAAGCGGTCAAGAAGTTTCACCCTTTCTAGGTGTTCTCTCGAAAAATGCGCTTGCACCCAACCCCTCTTCACCCAGTCATCATCGTCGGTCCCTTCACCAAGTGGGGGGTGGATTTTATGGACTACAACCTAGCCTTGGCTGGGGGAAACCAACATATTATCTTGGCCGTGGATTATTTTACTAAATGGGTAGAGGCCATTCCTACCAATAAATCTAATGGTAAGACTGCAACATTCTTCATGCTCAACCAAATTATAGACCGATTCAGAATCCCAAAACAGATTGGCATTGATCATGGTAGTCACTTTTCGAATGAAATGATGAAAGAGTTAGCATCAAAACTGGGGTTTAAACACAATAATTCTTCCCCTTATTATCCTCGGGAAAATGGATAGGTAGAGGCGCTGAATAAATCTCTAGAGACCATTTTGCAAAAACCTGTCATCCAGAGTAAATATGACTGGCATGCGATGCTTTACCCTGCACTTTGGGCATACCAAAACACGGTAAATACTTCCATTGGTTTCTCCCCTTTTCAGTTAGTACATGGTGAGGAGTTGATTCTTCCGATTGAATGTCAAATCCCTTCCCTTAAATTGGAAATTGAGCTCCTAACTGACATATCTGATCTTAAAGAACACCTTGTGCACCTAAAGCACCTCGATGAGCAGCGTCGAGACGCCTCTAGAACTATCGAAGTGAATAAACGATGTGTCAAGGTTCCATACGATAAGTCTGTCTTTCCCTGACAGTACATTGAGGGTGACTTGGTTCTCCTTTATGACCAAGCCAAAGAACCATAGGGGGCAGGTAAGTTCAACCCCATGTGGCACAGTCCTTATATCGTGCGACATGTCTTAGAGAAAGGAGCCTACGAATTAGAATATTATGAGGGGAATATGATGGATGAGCCCAGAAATGGGCTCTACCTTAAAAGGTATTATGCTTGAGCCCTCAAACTTGGGCATGACCTTTTTATACTAGTGTATCTTAATGTATGCACTTCTTTATATTTTTCTTTGCGTCATCGACTTGCTTATTGAGTTCTCCCCTTGGTTGGAAGATGTCAATGGAATCTTCAATTTACCTAGTATTCATGGATGGTGTGAGTCGTCATGGGGAGAACATGGCTTCTGTCGCTTGGGTCATTTACTCACCCGAGGGTCAATTGTTGTCTTCAAGTGGCATTTGTTTGGAGCCATTAACGAATAATGTGGCTAAGTATAATGCCATTATAGAGCTATTATGTGATGCCATTTCACATGGTGTTCCATATTTAGAAGTTCACCTGGACTCCGAGTTAGTCATATGTCATTTGAACGACAATTACCGTGTATGACTTTTGGAATGATACTTTGATTTTCTTACTTATAATCACATCCCTAGAAGTTCTAATCAAGTATCTGATGCAATGCTAATTACATTCTAGATTGGTATTTGTCACATAACTAAGTAAAGAAAACACATTCATACATTTATACATTGTAACATATATAAGTAAATCTGAAGACCAAATTTTTTATATTTCATCCTTTCAAGTCCAAAAAATATGGTGTCATAGTACAAAATGGAGCTCACACCCTCAAAATACATATATGGCTAGCACATAGCATAACCAAGGCATCTATTCCTGTGGTGTCGGATGCATATCATGATATGCATATCCAGCCTACTGCAGAATCATTAAGACTCTGTCAGCAGACTGCCCATACATGCTACCATGGACATAACCATCCAGCCGCCACCCTCGACGTTCGTGCTTAATTCGACGACCTCCTCCCTCCGGCGCTGGAAGGGCCCAGGGCCGTTTCTGTTTCGGTTTCCGTTGTACCCATGCCCACATTATTCAACCATCGTTTAATGCTGGCCATACCATGAATGGATACATTTCCAAATCGCATGCCAATAGCATCATTTGTTCGACATGGCAATGGGCATGCAATGTGCATCCATTTTTCCATGACAGAAAGGGCCAATTTGAAATTTTAAACGCGCTCATTGGATTGGATGCTACATATATACACTTCCCATGACATGGATTGATGCAGAGCCATACAAATTTGAAATTTGAATTTATAAATGCACCCAGCATGGCTGGTAAATGTCAATAAATGAAAAGCATTCATTGATTTCAAAAGTGAGGAGTTTGTTTGTTTGAAGGGTTATATTCTATGAAGGCAAAGAAAATTTAAAAGATGGGACTGTGCGAGATACATTTTCCGTTTTTGGCAAGCATTGGAACATGGCTGATGAAGATTGACCATCGTATGGTAAAATTGCGAGATTGAAATTCATTGTTACAATTTTCTGTGGTTAAGAGAAAATGAGATATACGTTACCCAAAAAATCGACCTGCAATTGAGATGGCTGAGTTGATCTAAAGCGCCAGATTAGAGGGTACCATTTATATTTCGTCTTCAGCTTGTGTGCAATAGTAGGAAGCCATTATCATCCTTTCATACAACTCTAAACTCCTTGCAAGCTGTCATTTTTTCTCTCATTACATTATGTGAATGCTGGATTGGTTTTTGTCTTCATTTTCTCATAGTTTTCATAGATTTGCAGGTGACAAGTTTACTAAAGATGTAGGCAAAAGAATGGATTCCAATGGATTTTAAGCTCATGGCAGCCATCAAAGCACAGTTTTTTACTTCCTTGAGATAGTTGTTTGAGCTTTTGGAGGGAAATACAAAATTCACCATAAACCAGAGCTTGAAACCTTGACTTCAACATTCATTCCTGCCAGACAAATAGCTTCAATTCCCGCTAGACAAATAGCCTCAAGCAAGATCAAAAATCCATGTGCTCTTTTTGTTTGGATTTATGGTTTTGGATTAGTTCATTCATTTAAATGTTAATTAGCATAATTTTTAGCTTACGTGTTGCACTATCACTGTCCATAAGCTAAAAAATGCATTTCCAACTCTCATATTAAGTTTGAGAACGCACAGTTTTTGGGCTTGATTGCAACACTCTTCTTTAGAATTGAAAAACATACCTTCCAACAAAGCTGATAAAGTTTTTGCACACAAAATGGACATCAAAAATTGCATTTTCCAGTTCTCTCACTGAGCTTGAGAATGCAGAATTTTTAGCTTGCTTTAAGATAGCATCTTCAAACCTCCTTTCATGGTTTAAAAAAAGAATGTTTAACTTGCTTTGAGATAGCATCTTCAATCCTCCTTTCAAGCTTTAAAAAACTCAAATTTCGATTCCTTCTACCTTATGCTCGCACATTTACTTTCAACTGTCATTTTGAATTTGGGTATGTTATTTCATGCTTGTTTGAGAGGACAATTTCTAGCCCATTACCCACCATCGTTTCCAAGAGTCATGTCCCAATTTAAAATTGCACTTTTAGCCCCCAACGTTGAAGACCAAAATGCAATTTCCTTTGCAGCCCGACAATGCATTTTTTAGGCTTCTTTCACTGGCATAAAAAGTGCATTTCCAACCCTATTTTGGAACTGTTTTGGATTTGCATTAAGGTATTTTATTTTTTTATTTTTAAATGGAACATTTCTCCTTTTTTTTTTTA
>SNQJ01S0033058.1:41529-61611 GCA_010110895.2 Picea sitchensis | reverse complement strand
ATATTAACTCAGTCAAAGAAGGCAGACCCCATGCAGTGTTAAATCTAGCATATTTTGTTAGAACCTTTGCAGAAGCCTTTGCTATGGATCAACACCTCCTCTGTGAGGTATATCTTCATAATGAGGCCATCCCTGAGAACCGATAGCTTAACCTTAACCCTCTTTTCGGTGATATCTAGATTCAGGCACTCACCTCCTTCCTTAACAATTAGATCATATGGCAGAATGACTTCCTAGCTGCCAAGCATAACGAGGATAACCTCCTTCTCTGGATATGGCCAGAACCACAAAATGCTGCCACCTTTGTTGCAGAGTATTATCAGTTTTTGAAGAAACCAAGGATGTTACTTTAGACATTGTAACATGATACAATTGATAGATGAATAAAAGATTGTTCTGAACATTCCTTCTTAGTTCCTTTCGTTTCTGGGGAATCTTGTGAGAAGGGAGGGCCCACCTTCTTCACAAGATTCACCCATTTGTTCTGTAGTGTGCTAGTATTATTTTTTGTTTGTGTCCTGATTAAATTCTATTTTGCTGAAATTCTACTTCACTGAACTCTGTTTTGCTGAAACTCTGCTTTACTGATTGTTACATTGTTTTCATATAATTCATGCTTGGGTAACTGTTAATCATTCAAGTTAGAAATCCTGTTTGGTGAATTTATGAAAGCGTGATAATCAGAGACAGGTGCTGAAGATTCCTACTTGGGGAATAGGGTCATGTTCTCTATCAAGAGATAGTTAGACTTCAGTGCATGTCAATCATTTTTTATTAATAATGATTTCATGAAAGTGTGCTAATCGGAAACAGGTGTTGAAGATTCCTGCTTGGGGAATAAGGTCTTGTTCTCTGTTAGGAGATAGTTAGCCTTCAGTGTGTGTTAATCATTTCGATTAGTAAGGATTTCATGAAAGTGTGATGATCGAAAACAGGTGATGAAGATTCCTGCTTGGGGAATAGGGTCTTGTTCTCTGTTACAGAATAGTTGGTCTTTCCTTTTGCAGTGTCCTGAAAGATTTCTTTCCTAGGTTGTTATCTCTTATTGTAATTCATGATTCTTTGGATAATTGTTTCTTTAAACTTGAACTCTGTGATAGGTAGGTTGCTTTTCTGTAATTCAAAGTAGAACTTCAGTTTGTTCAAGGAAAGGTGTGATTAATATATTTTTACTACAACTTTAGATTACTTTTGAGATTGAGCATATACAGTGTGTGATTACCTTTGAAATAAACAGACTTCCCTATGTTGACAATTTATGTAGCACTTGATTGTTTAGTTAAATAAGCAATTACAGTGACCAACAGTCACTGGGCCAGGAAGAGGGCACTTGATCCTGATTCAAAGGACCAACCTCAATATTCTCACAATTACAATCTCGAGTATGTAGATAAACCTTCTACTCAGACATGATCACTTGAGTGCTTGACGATGAACCCTTGAGCAAAGGGGTACCTTCCATGTGCTCTTGCGGAAGGGAAGGATTTGAGGAAACCATTTTTATTGATAAGGTGGAAATGGATTGCTAAATATATTAGGATTCTAGGAAACTTTCTACTTGGAAAAATACTAATGAATCTCATCCATTTTTGGGAACTAGTGAGTAAGATGATTGTCCCCACAAATTTTGCAAGGATGTTTCTTATTCTTCTCCTTTATGCCTCCACCGACAATGTTTTGGGTTTGTGAAGTCCCTTGTTCATTATTAGAATTCTTCTTCCTTTTCTTTGTTTTCCCTCTAGGTTGCTAAGGATTCTTAAGTTGCATGGTTTGCATCGAGATCACCTTGGAGGTTTGAATGAGGATCGTACAATTTGAATGGTGGGTGCAGAAGCGTGTGGTTTTGATGCGATATTCAATTGACCAAACTGTCTAGACATCTCGTCCATAGAAACACTATAAATGGAACCTACCACACCGTCATCATGGGTTCCTGGTGTAACACCCTATTTCCCCCAGTCTGTAAATATAACTATATTGGCTCAGGAACTATGGAAAACTCAAAGGTATGAATGTTTGATTTGATGGACCTTTGTATAAAATGTCGATGAATGTAAATTATGTTATGAACATGTGTTGTATGACTGCTAGGAAGGGGATGTGCTAAAAGAGACCACGATGGAAAATGAAAAGGTGGTGAAAGGGACCAGGAACGGTTGCGTTAACTTCCACCGAACCAATACCATATTGGTTTTTACTTGCTCAAGACCAAAACAACTCTCTGACCTTGGAATGAATTTCCATCAGGATGGTAGGTGGGAAGGCTCCTCAAGATTTAATGAGGGGATGGGGCAGACCACCCATCCACAAAGCTCTCATACCTGACCACAGACGGAAAAATTCACGCCACATGCAATCTTGCAGAGGAATGCAAGAAAGGAAACGTGGGGGGGTGGGTAAAGGGAGGTGACGAAGATCGCAGAGAAGAACCTAAGCTCTCGAATCAGATGGAGTTCTGAACACAGGAGAAGGAGAATAACCTTCATCCTCGTCTATTTTTCTATATAGGGAGAAGGAGATTAACCTTCGTCCCTAACTTCTATTGAGTTGAAAGTAAGAGATTGAAATTCAGAGCATCGTGGACTAAGCTCAGGGGTGGCCAGTGATAAATCCGTTGGGAGTGACTGAGCCTATGGTTGGGTGGAAACGAGCACCCCTCTCAGCAGTCACGTCAAGCCTTGCAGTTCTAATAAGTGTTTTATGCCTTGTACGTTGAATTGAATATCATGGATACATGCTCATGTTTATACGCCCATAAATGGTTTCTATATGATATGATTTCCTGGTGTTTTAGATTGGAAATAATGAATGCATATGTATACTTATATACCACAGTTGTTTTCTGTATAAAAATGAGTAGGTTCAGAACATGAGTCCGTTCCACTAAGAATCGTCCCATCTACCATATTCTCATGATGTTCTGGTTTAATCCCTTAAAAGAACCTTCCCCGGTGAATTGCATCATGTCTCAGAGTCGGGGTAGGCTCCTTGGTATGGCTATCGCTACGGCAAACCCACAAGTTTACCTTTACCCAATGTCATAGCTCCTAACTCGGTGAGTTAGGAAGGCACTTCATTCAGGTCGGTAGCCTATGGACTTTTAAATGCACTCGATCCCTTATCTAGAAACCCAAATAAGAGTAGGGATAATTTTCCCAAGAATCATCTGAAGGTTCAGGTGAACTGGGTCTGGGAACCTTGTGCAAGAAGGAACTAGTTTTCGAAGGTTTCAGAGCCACAAAATCTCGAAGCTCTGAGAGGTTGAATGTATTTGCCCAAGTTCAGAAAGGATAGTGAGTCAAAGTATTGAAAGGGAGTATCATTTCGTTTGGTAGATGAACGAACGAGATCATTCCGGAAGTATCCTAGGTATGTTAGGACCAATGGATCTAGAGGAGGAGTGCAAACATTAATGCCTCGACCCCTTCAGTCTTTGCAAGGAGTGAAGGGACTAGGACCGTAGATCCAAGGATCCCTCAGGAGCTACCTTGGTCGTCAACCTCAACCCTTGTATAGGCGGGAGAGTGGACTCGTCAAAGTCCTAAAAGTCCTGAAGTAATCGGAACTGTCCACTGGCAGAGGACATGTGGCAAAGGATCAACATTTTGTTGACTCGCTGTTGAAGGAAGTCAAAATGTAGAGTTTTGATAACTTGCGATACGCGAAATTGTGAAACGATCATAGTCGTTGATTGAAGGAGGAAGTTGAACCGTATATATGACCTTGTCAGGATTTTGCGATTCAGGAAATTAGAGGCAAGAGTTCTGCGAATTTGTGATATGAGAAGTCGCGATTTGATCTGAGCCATCAGATCAAGGAGAGATCTAGACCATTTATTGTCCAGGGAGACAAAGTCAAGAAATGCAACATGCCATTTAGGTTAAGCCTATGTTCATGGGGATGGTCACGTGAGCAGAGGGAGCTAACGATCATTAGGCCCCTTTAAAAACTTTGGATTTGGGGAGTCAGGGGTGGCTCATACATTGAAATCTCGACATGCAAAGTCTCAAAATACTTTTGTGTAGGCGCGCGGTCGTAGCCGCGGTCGCGTGGAGGGGAAGCTCGTGCTTGGTGCTTAGTCATATAGGTGGATTTTCATAAGGAGGACCTGTGGATTAGTTTAAATAGAGGTCCCAACAGGGAATCGAAGAGCCGCTCCAACTCAACAGAGTTAAGAACAATCCTTGACCAGGAGGTCGGACTGACCCTCTGACCTTTCAAAATTAGGAACCATGAATGGAGTTCCTGTCCTTTAATAAAATCAAAAGAAAATGTTTTTCCCATCGTGGGTGTGTTACACATGGGTTTGGCTTATGAGGATCTATCGAAGGCCTTGGAGCATGCATAATAATATCATACAGAGTTTGAGACTATGAGTAGATCAAATCTGAATGATGGGAACAGAATATGGCCTACTCCTCAATCAACGCCCTTGACATAGAAAAATCCTTGGCTATGGGAGGTAAAAAATACTTTGTGAACTAATATGCAAGGACTTGGTTGGGAATTGTGTCCCTGATACTCCTACGTCGCCACCTCCACTCATGAATGTGATCATAAATGTGGGTGGAGATGTTGTTAGGAAAATATGAAAAAGGATATGTCCTGGTCTCATACCTAAATGGAAACTGAAAATGAGATAAAATGCCATGGCCAAGGTATTAAATATACTGTAGAAAGCACCCTTAATCTCAATGTACCATTTCGTGGCACTTCTAGTCAAGGTTCTTTGGAAAAGACACAGTTGAATGTTATCATCAATTAATGAGTTGGATGAACACCATAGATGATAAGTCATGATGTGTGTCAAAGGGTCTTCTCCCAAATTTACATCAAACTTAGGTACGTTAGATATAAATTTAAAAAGAATGATTGACCATCACAGGTTGTGAAGGATGGGATCATTTTTAAAACATGGAAAATATGGCAAGTATAATGTCGCCAAGAAAGTTAACTACATGTTGGAAATTGGATTTTGGTAAAAGGATGAAGAATATTGTGAAATAGATGGACCTTGAGGTCCCCCCATATTATAGTTTCATGTGGTGTATTTATTCTTAAAAGGATTCCCCCCCATAGGTTGATTTGCCCCAGGGAAAAAATCACTCCTAGAAACATTTCTACTTCCAAGACCATACATGCTCCTAGGAGGGATTCCTCCAAGGACATATTCACTCTTGAAAATATTACTACTACTAATACTATAACTTCCCCCAAGGGGATTTCTGTTGGTAACATAGGTATACCCGAAATGATGGCTAATTTCAGTATTATGTGTTCTACCAAGAGGTTGTCTATCCAAAGGGATGTTAAATCCCCTGGAAACATTGTTTCCCCTAGTATGACTAGGAGAAACCCCATACCCACTATGAACATTCTAACCAAAAGGGAATCCATCATTTGGCATTGTTAGGATACCTATAGGGATGTCCGAAGAAGATGGAAATCCACCTCCAATGTTAGAACCAAGGATTTCCCCCCTACTAGACAAAAATATGGATGTGGGAATTGAGATTGACATGATGGACGTGATTACACTAGATACACTCATGGAAGGAAATGAAGTCACTACCGACATTCAATAGATGAAGAAACATGATGTACTAGGCATGTGTAGATTAGGACCTATGACACTAATATATGGTAAAGAGGAAATCACTGAGGTGACCCCTGTGACACTTTGTTATGATAGTGAGGGATCTACCATACTTGATGAAACACTCCCACCTAACATCATATGAGTGTAACTGAAGAATGAAAAATACTCAACCATTTGAATAAGGTTGAATTTTGGCGAAGGAATTTCATCAACCACTTTAATATATACACTCCCACTCTCCTCAAAATATATCTCTAACTATACAGTCTCTTTGTCATCGGCAATGGACAAAAACCTTCACCTAATAAGTGGTGGTTCTTCCTCATTAGAATAAATTACACATTTTCTACATGAATGTTGAAGTGTTTGGTCAACCATGGTGAATAAATGTGGAATACCAATGAACAATAATCAACCTATGACTGACTAGACACATAACTAAATAGCACACCCCTAGAAAATCTAAGCCATTAATAGGAAAACTAGTGGACAAATGGGCCTTCCAAAAGCCAAACCTTGGGGGATCTCAAGTCCCCAAATCCTAGCTAGTGAAGGTGTGAGATAAAGTTATAGTAACCTAATCACAACATTCACCTAATATGAAAGTACCCTCATAAATATAGACACCCTCAAAACGAGCTAAAACAACGATTATGCATCTACCTCAGGTACTTCCCACCTACAGTCACCTCTATAGATATCCTAGGAAATGCTACTATGGCTACCACTTCAAAATAAATGACTTCAAATAATAGTCATGGGTTGGGACCACACATATTGTTATGGGAATTATCGGTAAATGCGAATTTAAACAGGTCTCCTTAGATCCACCTAGATTTAGAACAAAACATAACAGAACATGACGCTTTCCCTAAGCTCTGATAATTGAGTTTACTATCTAACAAGAGATGAGCAACATACTGTTTAAATATCGCTTCCCCTTGTCGTTGTCATCTTAGATCCACTCCAGTGATCCTATGGTATTGGATCTGCAAGGGAACACAAACCAACCAAAGTGAAATAAATATAATATACTCAACGAAAACTTATGCATGTGATCAAGGAATCATACAATAAAACAAAGAAAGTTTTATGGGAAAGAAACATATCATCGTATCATATTAAAATGAAAGTGGAGATTACAACCAAATCCTTGTTGTTGCAAGGTCCCCTTCCGATGACCCTTTTCTCCAACACACACACTTTCTCCAATGCTTGAATGAAGAATATCCACAATGACTTGATAAACTGAAATGAATCTCTCAAGTATGAACTGAAGTAGAATTCCTCATCCAATTATTAGCATTTTCAATATTAATATTGCTTGAATCAACCTTCATTAACCTTGATTAACCTTATCCTTTTCCATGAGAAATGCCTCTTTATATAGGGGAAAGAGAGACGGTTGAAGAGATTAGGATGATCCCACCAAATCAGAGAAGCGAGTAGGATCCAAACCATACAGATTCCACCTCATATTCTAGAAATTTCATGAAGTTTGAACTTTTCTTAGTCTCTTGACATTGTTGCACCCTAGGTGTAGAGCAGCCTGTGGAGACTTCACATGCCAGTTGTATAGCAGCGACGATCAGGCATCGTCGCACCCTGTGACAACCTTCTTTAATAGGGTTTTTGAGAAGAGAAAGTCAGTCACTTTCCTCATGAAGAAAGGCTCTTTTGGGAACATGAACACATGTTGTCATTGGATCACTAAGATGACCAAAATAATGTGTAACACATATGGACAAGGAAGATAATCCTAGATATTTATCCCCCCCATAGAGGCTTGACACTTTTGAAACCCTCGTACATGAAGTAGTATGTTGACACCAAAACAAAAAGAGAGGGGATATCACCCCACTTGCTCCAGTGCGACCTTGTGCTTGAATTCTATGTTAGAGGAGCTTTCTTGGAAAATTATCTTTTCTACTAATGGATTTTAACACTCATTAGTGAATCCTAGTTTTAGTTTTACGATCTTGGAGAATTTACTCTCCAAACCTACACCAAGGCCTTAAATCCTAGTATAATGTTGGTTTGCTAGAAAGAAAAGAGTCTAATGAATTTTGAATTAAGAACTTTTCTTTTTAAGCTATTGATTACTCAAGGGTAACATAATGAAAATTTAGTGGTGTTTGATGACACTTTCTAATGAAAAATAAAACAAAAGCATGTATGCAAAATAATGCACTTTGTCTTTGAATGAACACTATCTAAAGTAAAAGGGATATCTTTTTCACTTTCATCTTTTTATAACAAAAAACAACAACCTCACATTCTCTCATTAACCATTCAAGAAAACCAAAACAATTGGAATGAAATCCTCAAAGTCTAAACACGACAATTCAAACTTCAAACGAGGCACTCAAATTCTCTACCCTATCATTCTTATGAGATGCAAAAATATTCTTAGTATAATAAATAAAATGAGATGCAAATCACACCAACAAAACAATAATTTAATGGTTGTATGATATTGGTAGTTATGCAAACAAGCACACCCCAATGTTTATATGCGAAGCAAAACCCAAAAATTGGATAAAAATATAGCAATGCAAAGTTTCCAATCACACACAAACTAAATGAAAAGGGAATTATAACACACTACTAGATATGAAAAGACTTGTTGCAGGTGATTCCTAGGTCACTATTCGCTAAACAACAAACTCAAACAAGAAAGTAAGATAAAAATGCACTCAACACCTCAAAATCACTTGGAAACTCAAAAACCAAAGAAGAGGATTAACCAAGGGTCAAATCAATGTCAACAAATCACTAAAAGTCTCATAGACCCAACCTAGACACAAATATGAGAGTAAAAAAACTCATAAACCCACAAAAACCACCTACAAGAGGTGGTCACAACCTGCACATAGTGCAAGGTGTGACCAGTAAGGATGCGGCCGTGACCTACTAGTCTAGCAGTGTATGACCAATCGCTCTAGCTTTCAGATACAAAACATGTCTCTATATGAAATTTAGCAAAAAATCGAGATCTGGCACAAATCTAACAGATTAATGAATCTGACCACTCAGTGGGTGATGAGGAAGGTAAATTAGCTACATAAAACTTTCATATATGAAAATATCAAAGGAAATTCCAAAATATAAGGAAGAATCAAAGCGTCTTCCCTAGTGGAGTGACCAATTATGTTATGGAGAAATCCCCCCTGTGGATAGGTGAGCACTCCCTCATATTTTCCCATGATTTGAGACAGACTGTAGGATATATAAAAACAAAGTATTTGACTATATCCACTAGATTTGATACTAAATTGTGCTATGAAAAGGAGATATAATAGTTTAAACCTAATTCCTAGTGCTTATCTTGGTGTATTCTTGGTTGATGTGATTCCATAGATCCAGCTCCAGCTCCTGCAACTTGCTTCCTATACACAATAAGACAAAAAATACCAATCTCAAGACTCTTCAAGCAATAGGAATGTTCAATATAAGCTAGATTTAACCTGATCTACTAAACGAAAGATCAAATCTACCATTTATCAACATACATAACTGAATACAACAACAATGGAAGGGGAAAACAATGTAGATTAATAAGTGGATAAAATTAAATCAATAAATGTTTACCTTAAGTATTGATTGAGGCCTCTAATTGATCCTTGCTGCAACTCCTCCTTGGATCTCACACAAGAAAGGGAAAATCATATCTGAAGGCTTAATGCTTATTGAAGCTCCTCTGAAACCCTACAACATAAGTCTATTATAAATTCTTCCTCCCTTCTTCCCTTGGAATGCCTTTTCTTTCATATATTGATGGATGAGGCTAGGGGATGCCTCTAGATCTCTATAACTTAGTGCACTTCGGGTCTAGTACAAGTTCCCAAGTTCATATAATGATATAAAAAACTCACCCAGTTTTGATCTCCTAGTAATTCTTCAAATCTAGAAGGTGATAGGGGCGATCATAGGTTTCCAGTGGTGCAACTCACGACTCGTCACGTATTTTTAGTCATGTAGCATGCAACTGACAACACCTTGCTAGGAAATTAGGGCACGACCTCCCTCAAAATATGATAAATACAATGAAGAAGGATGTGTCTCAATGTGACAACATCAGTTAGTCCTCCATGTGTCTTTATGGTGGAAAAAAGAGCTATAGCACCACTTTCGAATTTGTGATATGGAAAAAAATCAATGGGTTCTCATATGTCACGAAGTGTAAATAACATGGAATAAAGCAGTATGTTTTTCTATTGTAGACCAAGTGTAGACCCAAGAAATAAATAAAAATGGTGAAATTTCTTTACTAATGGAAACCTTACAGTAATAAAGACAATAAATTGCCAAGTTGCAAGTTGAGTGTGCTACCCTCAAGAAAATGGTTTCTAGTATGGATAGCATTCATACTATGGCATTTTTCATGGATCGATTATATATAGGTTCTTTGGGCATCAAATAGGATCAGGCAATCTAATAGTAGTCAACAAATGTGGAGATGGAGCTTGTGGGGTAGAACATGGTCAACACCAAACTAACTTTGAACTAAAGCAGGATGAAGTAAATGGATAACCAAGCATCCTCTCTTGTAATGTATTATGTTTTTAAAGTTTGTTTACTACTAGGTGTGTTCATTAGGATATATACATATAGTATAATCCAAAAGCATATTTTTGAAAAAAATCATGTAGACATAGATTTTGAAGAATAAGTTTTGAATTTGCTCAACACAATTTTGATGGACAATTATTTTATATGTATTTGCATGTTGAACGATGAAGTTGAAACACTTTTATAATGCAAATATACCCATTTTTGTTGTATATAATAATAATAATAATAATAATGAAATATAAACTAAAATTCATATGAAAAAATTCAATGGTATTTAAAAACTAAGGTTTAGAGGACAAAATAAATAGATGATGAAATTCAATAATTTATAGAGAAGCTTAAAACATAATAATTTTATCTGGAATTTAATTGATGTTAATTTAATATTATTTATAGTAGTGAAAGTGTTGGGTAATCTAAATATTAATGTTATTTTAATATAATTAGTATAAATTTATTTTAATTTGAGTGGATTATTTTTATATAAAGTTATTTAAATAATATATTTATATATATGAAATGTTTAAAGATTAAAAAAATGTTAATTAAAAAAACGTTTTATAAATTAGGATTTAAATATATGAAAAACTTTAATAATTTATATAGAAACGACTTAGTAATTAAAAAATTCAATAATTTATATAGATTGCAATTTAATTAATTAATATAAATTTATTTTAATTGGAATGGTTTCATGAATTACCCAAAGGTCAAAAAACATATGATGAAAGAAAAACTAGTGACATATAGATTATAATTTAGAGAATTTTTTTATCCGATAAAATGGTGCAAGTTTAATGGCGGATCTAGGTTTAGACTACAGTTTCTCTTTAATGGCAGTTTTGTCCGCAGTTTGTCTTTTGGCGAACCTTGGTATAGTCTACATAATCTCTTTACGTGTGGTTTACTCGCAGTTGGGGCCTCCCTACTGGAAAGTATGTGTATTTAAGTTGTATTTCAGAATAACTCGACTCATTATNTTGTCCGCAGTTTGTCTTTTGGCGAACCTTGGTATAGTCTACATAATCTCTTTACGTGTGGTTTACTCGCAGTTGGGGCCTCCCTACTGGAAAGTGTGTGTATTTAAGTTGTATTTCAGAATAACTCGACTCATTATAGGACTCCATAAGGGTAGTGATTCTTTTTGTCCAGGAGGAACTAGTTTTAGGTTTGAGTTTCTGATAGTTGACGCCGAATACACCTATTTGGAGTAGGTGGCTTGGCATAACATCTTTTTGTTTGGTTAGGGAGTCTCTTGTCAAGGTTTCCTCTAGTCAGTTCTGAGATTTGTCAGTTGAAGACGAACTCACTTATTTGGAGCAGGTGGCTCGTAGGACGGTTCTTTGATATGGAGGGCTTCACATCTTATCCATCTTGATGTTTTATTTGGTCTCTTCTTTTTCACCCTCCTGATGAGACAGGGCTCTTAACTACCTCGCCAGACCTAACTTGAGGTGGCAGTTTTTAGGTGGGTTTGGGAACCTTCCAAATGGATTGTGAGGTCACGGCTCCAATGAGAGGAGAAGACATGGAACCTTGGGATCAGTAGGAGTTACTGGCATCGGTGGAAGAGCTCTGCAACAATTATTACCAGAGGACGACTAATAAGTGTCTCATAAATTCCCCAACTATGGGTTTACTACTGTCTACCTTACTCTCAAACTCTCATTTCTATCACACTATTGGTAAAGAAGCGGAGCTGGGTTCTCAACTATTTGTTGGTTCAAAGAAATAGAAAATCCCTGTGGGTGAACCTTCATATCAGAGAACGGTTGAAAAGGGAGCACCAGGTGCCTTCTCTCTGAAGGGTGAACTTCCCTACTGTTTGGGGGCTTCTACCAGTCATAAGCGGGGAGCTTACAAACAACCCCAACGGGTGTGGAAGCCAAAGCAGAAAAAACACTGACTAGTAATGGGTATGGATGTAGATCTAGCAGAAGCTTGCAACTTATCTCTCTGCACTCTTGTTGGTAGGTTAGCTTATAAGGAGAGGTGTACCCAAAATTTGGAGGAGTGGTTGCATGATACTTGGGAGCCTATTCTGGGCTAATCCCCGGAGGTATTAATCCTACCCAGGGGCTGGATCGACTTCATTTTTAAGAGTCTATAGAACTCGACCTGTATTCTCGACAAGTTTTGGGGTTATGGAGGTGGAAGCATGATGTTGAAGAGATGGCACATCAACTTCAACCCAGTTTCAAAGTACTTCAATTTTCACCATGTCTGGGTTCTCCTTCTGAGACTCCCTCTTCAGTTATGGAACCCAAAGTCACTGGAGTTAATAGGAAATTCTTTAGGTCATTTTCTGAGGGTGGATGATCATTCTCTTACTGTGTCTGATAAGCAGATGGCTAAGGTTCTAGTAGAATTTGATATTCATGCAGGATTGATGGAATCCTTGGACATTGAGTGGCAGGGCCACCTTTTCGCCCAACGGTTGGATTACTTGGGTCTCCTGTTTCGCTACTCAATTTGTTGAAGGACCAGACATATGCACAAGGATTGCTCACATTTTGCTGGTACTTCCACATAGGAGGACCTCTTAGAGGATTTTATGGTTGACAACTATTCACCACAGAGGGATTCACCAAACGTGGGAGTTTTTTCGAGATTGAGGCCTGAAGAAAGTCCCGACCCGGTGGATTCTTCTTATGTAGGTAATCTTAAATTATTTTGTCCCTTGTTATATGATTCACTTTATGCTTGGGAGAGAGACACTTTATAAAATATAGTCCATTTGGACTCAGGTCTCTAGGAAAAAGATGGTGGGTCATCGGTTTTGGACACTGTCATTTCGCCTTATGTTAGTCCTACTACAAGGCTAGTGACTCCGTCCAACCCTGTTTCTTCTCTCGTCCTGAGCTCTCATGTTTTCACTGCTCCCATCAATGAGGAGGACACTAAACTTGTTCTGGATTGTGCTGATATGACCATAAGTGATCATACCCTGGAACTTATGATTTCCTCCCTAGTTCCCGCCTCCTCTGAACTATATGGTTCCATCCCTATTCTGACGTACCTAGGGAAGGCCTTAGTTTCTCAATCATGCATTAAGGGAATATCTCCTGAATCCATGGGGGTAGGGACTGATCCTGAGAAGGAACTGACTTGGTCTCGGGGCCTAGGTTTGGAACTATCTTCTATTAAAACGCAAAGTGCTCGTAAAAAGGAAAGTACTAAAGGATCATCTTCAACTATCCAGTCTATTGTTCTAGATCAAGGGGCACTTAAAGGCATGAAATCCCTTGCATGGGATAATTCATGATCCTTCTATCCCTTAATATCAAAGGGGTGGGAGGACCCCTAAAACTTTCCTCCATGAGAAGACTTTTAGAGAAAACACGTTCTTCTGTAATTTTCTTACAAGAAACATTGGTGGATGTGGTTAAAGCAAAAAACTTCATGTAGTTACTCAGGCCCGAGTAGATAATTTGTGTTGTAAGTTCTGTTGGAAAGTCAGGTGGGATCCTTGTTTCATGGGAACCTACCTACTTTGGTTTAGTCCCGGTCCTAAGTTTTGGCGGGATTTTTTTGGCAGGTACAAGTTTAGAGACAAGAAGAAAGGTGGCACTCTTGAATACTTATGGTCCTTTCCATGATCGTAAACTTTTATGGGATAAAATTGATAGAGTAGGTATTTTAGATGTTGAAGACTTGATTATGGAAAGTTATATGAACTTAACGACCAGTTATTAGGAGATTTGGAGAGAGTCATCCTTGGCAGATTCTCTGGCGATTTTCTTCAAACAATTATTTTCAAAAAATAAACTGGTGGATGTGGCTCTGACTGTGGTGGTGCTGACTTGGAGGAATCGGAGGTATAGACCCGAAGGGATCTCAAATATATTAGACAGGTTCTATGTGGCGAAAAGAGTGCTCACTTATTCAAGTAGATTCCATGCATGGGTCGAATACCCTTATATTTCAAATCACACACCAATTTTTCTACAGTTGGGTGAAGAAAGATCTGAGGTCACCTATCCATTTAAATTAAACCCAGCCTAGTTACAAGAGGTTTATTTTGATTCAATGGTAAGAGAAGTTTGGAATGACACTTCCCTATAGATACAAGAGGGATCTCAAAGGAGATTGGTTAGGAAGTTAGCATGCTTGAAAAAATGGGCAAAGATCTGGTCAAAAGAAAAATGGACCAGGGAACGTGATGAAATGGTCAAAATTGAGAATGTCTTAGATGATCTCATTCATTTGAAGGAGAAGGGTTTGCATAGTGAGGACTATGAGATAAAAGTGATATTTATGGAGGAATCTCGCAAAAAGAAGCTATTGGAGGAGGAGGAGAGATGGAGACAGAAAAGTAGGGCAATTTGGATAACCAATGGAGATAAGAACACAAAGTTATTCCATCGCTTCGCCAGCTTTCGAAGGAATACAATCATATATGGGAGATCGAGGATGATGTGGGTAGGAACCATAAGCATAAATAAGACATAAAAAAAGTTGCTATCAACCATTTAAAAAATTTCTATCAGGCTTCGAGCACAAATATTTTAGGTGATCAGATTGATATTGTTAGGCTCTTCCCTAGAATGGTAAAGGAGGAGGAGGTATTGGCTCTAGAAAAACCATGCACAAAGGAGGAAATTATAGAAGTGTTAAAGGGATTTACAAAGGATAAGAGTCTGGGGCCTGATGGCTGGACTGTTGAATTTTATCTCCATTATTTTGATGTAGTTGGGAAAGACTTGTTGGAGGTTGTGGAGGAGTCGAGAACTAGAGGTGAAGTAATAAAGTAGCTAAATTCAACATTCATTGCTTTGATTCCTAAAGTAAACCGTCCTACTACGTTTTCATATTTCCGTCCAATATCTCTTTGTAACTTATGCTATAAGATTATATCAAAGATAATTGCAAGGAGGATCTACCCTATCCTTCCTCGTGCGCTATCAGAAGAACAATTAGGATTCCTAAAAGGTAGACAGATATTAGATGCAATCAACACGGCACAAGAGTGCTTGCACAACATAAAGACAAAAAATATGCAAGCTATTATTCTGAAGTTGGATCTCAAGAAGGCATACAAATGTATCAATTGGGACTTTATGCGTCTTATCCTTCTCCATTATGGTTTTGGGGTGATCACTACAAATTGGGTTATGGGTTGTATAACATCTACTACATTTGTTGTTTTGATTAATGGGGAGGCAACAAAATTCTTCTAGAGCGAGCATGGACTGCGCCAGGGATTTCCTTTGTCGCCCTTCTTATTCATTCTTGTGATGTAAGGTCTTAGCATTATGCTAAAAAAGGGACAAACAGAAGGTACTCTAACCATGATTAAAGTTTTGAGACTGATAAAGATCTTACACTTGATTTTTGTGGATGACATGATCATATTGACAAATGCCAAGATGTCTGAATGGATTGAGATAAACAAAATTCTTAATATTTTCTGTAAGGTGTCGGGTATGAGATTCAATATTCAAAAATCGAGTTTTATGTACTCAGGAACACAACAAGAGACTATAGAAGAACTAAAAGTTTTATACATTATTGATTCTAAAGACCTTTCGGGGGGTTTCAATTACTTGGGGTACTATCTAAAAATAGAGAGCTATAAAGTGGAGGATTGGAGCTGGCTCCTAGAAAAGTTTGATCGTAGAATCAATCACTGGTGCAACGGGCTGTTATCTTTGGGAGGTAGGTATATTCTTGTTAAACTTATCTTGCAAAATCTTCCAATTTACTGGTTGACTTTAGCTCATATTCCACTATCAGTCTTAAATAAAATTAGGCAGATGGTCTTTTCTTTTCTTTGGTCTGGAAATAAGAACATAAGTTTTTATTTGTGCAAGTGGGAATTGGTTTCGAAGCCAAAACTATTTGGAGGATGGGTCCTGAGAAATCTGTACATATTTAATCGGGCACTGGAATCAAATACTTTATGGAGAGTATTGACAAAACTTGGTATATGGAATAGAGTGAAAAAAGATAAGTATATTCCTCATGAACAGGTTCACACTTGGTTAAGATCGACATCGACGAAGGCGACTTTCGGATCTCAAACCTGGAAAAACTTAATAAATTCCTTACCGTTTGATCTCTAGTGACTTGCTTGGAATCCTAGAACTGGGAAGTCTATTTTTATAGGGCAACACGTTATATTGGGTCTGGGTAATGATTCTCTATTATCATCTGAGCTAATAAAGATATTAAACCACAAAAAAGTATACTTTCTGTACCAAGCACGTTGTGAACAAGCCCGGGGAGCTATATGCTCTAACTGGTTGGGCATTCCTGCTATGGAGCTCGAGGGAGATTTAACTACTGAGTGGGAAAAGTGCAGACATAATCCGATCTACTCAGGTATTCAACTTCAGGATCACCTGGATGATTTATTATGGACAAGAGGTGACAACACATGCCGGTTAACAGTAAAAAATGTGTGTAATGCAATAGCGACAAAGATTTGGATGACTAAAGTAGCTGGATGGAGGATAAATCTCTGGAAATGGGGTTGCCCATTAAAAATCAAGTTATTTACATGGTTGGTGGAAGAAAATAAGATCCTTAATTGGGAAAATATCCAAAAATGTGGTTGGGTGGGTCCTAGCATTTGTATCCTATGAAAAAACAGTAGTGAGACAGGTATGCATTTATTTGTGAACTTCCCATTCACTACTGTTGTTTGGAACAAGGTAATAAGTGTTCTAAAGTTACCAAGTGTATGGACTGGTACATCGATGAGTGATTGTTATGAAAACTGGACAAAGTTAAATACATCTTATCCTTCGCTGCCTGCTCTCCTTAGCTAGTACATTTGGAATGAAATAAACTTAACTATCTTTGATGCAGGTTCACCCTCTTCCTAGAAGGTAGCTTACAAAGCTATAGGAGCTCCTAGTATTTATGGAATCAAGGCAAAAGTCAATCCTTCTCGTATTACCCAAGTAATTCTTCCGATTGGAAAAGCTATTGCATGGTTTGACAAAGCAACACAAAAAAGGGGTGAAATTAGCGGGGAAGGAGGCAAGATAATGATAAATAGCAACACATCTTATCTATGGACTTTCAATTGTGGGCAAGGATCAAACACCAGGGCTGAACTCTTGGGGGCTTGGGCCTCTCTAACTTTGGCCATAAGACTATCAATTTCCTAAATGCTTTTGGTTGGGGACTCTAAGATTGTAATAGAATGGCTAAATAAGACAGGATACCTCCAGGAGGTAGCTCTAGAACGCTGGAAAGAAAGGATCAAAGAAACTCTTTTGCACTTCAGGGATATCTCATTGTCTCACATATATAGAGAAGAGAATATGGAATAAGATAACTTATCAAAAAAGGCGCTATCAGATCTGCTAGGAAATATTGCTTTTACACAATGGGAGGATGGTAATGAGGGTCCTACTCATTACTTGAAGTTATTCTAATCCTGAAACAAAGTCAGTTTTTTTTTCTACTTTCTTTGTGGGTGGTTTATATCAGCCTTAGTGCTGATTCTTAGTACTTTGAGAGTATACTCCTATCTTTTGAATTTGGTTCATAATATGTGTTTTTTTTTTGGATGATGCCAAAAGGCTTATATGTATTGAGAGCAAGACATAGTTATGTATTGATGCCAACTCCTAGTTTTGTTTATAGGTCTATCGAAAGGATAGTTGTATGAAAACTATTTTTTTTTTTTTTTTGAATATAAAGATAAATTTCTTGTGAAAAAGATTATAATTTAGAGATGAAAACGTTTACTGTAGAATGACATATGACATATAGATTAGAATTTAGTGATGAAAATGTTCAATATAAAGTAAGATTTAGTGATGAAAAATTTAATAAATATAAAGACTTGGAATTTTAGGATGAAAGAAAAACCAACAACACATTCAATATAGATTAAGATAGTGATGAAAAAGTTAATAATTTATAGAGATTTGAATTTTTAAATTAAAATTTAAAATTATTAATATAGATTAAGATATTGATGAAAAAGTTAATAATTTATAGAGATTTGAATTTTTAAACTAAAACTTAAAATTATAATAAGATTTTAGGATGAAAAATTTAATAATTAATAGAAAATTTTTAGGTTGAGACGTAAAATTATAATAAGAAAAAATTAATAATTTATAGAGATTTAAACTTTTAGATTAAGATTTAAAATTAAATTTTTTTTTTTTTAAGAAAATTAATAATTAATATTATAAAAAAAATTATAAGAAAATTAATAATTAATAGAAAATTTAATTTTTAGGTCGAGACTTAAAATTATAATAAGATTTAATGATGAAAAAATCAATAATTTATAGAGACCTAGACAGACTTAAAATTTTAATAATTTTATTTGGAATTTGATTGATGTCAATTTAATATTATTTTTAATAGTAAAAGTGTTTAATAACTTAAGTATTATTATTGTTTTAATTAATTAATATATATATATATATATATATATATATTTAATTTGAATGGATTAATTTTATATAAAATTATTGAAAAAATATCATAATTGAAATTTCTAAAGATCAATGAAAATATAATAGAAAAATATCAATAAAAAACATAGAAATGAAAAAAGTTAATAATTTATATAGAGTATAATTTAATTTATTAATATAAATTTATTTTAATGTAAATGAGTTATTTTATATAATGTTATTGAAAGGATATAGTTAAGAGAAATACATAAAGTTCATAGAAAATATATTAAAACAAAAACCAATGTATTATAAACTAAAATTTAGAGATTTTTAATAATATTTATATACTATGATTTAGTGATGAAAAATTCAATAATATTTACAAATTAGGATTTATAGATGAAAAAGTTTAATAATTTATAAATACTTGGACTTTTAAGCTAGGATTTAAAATTTTAATATTTTTATTGTTAATATCAATTTATTCTCATTTAAAAAAATATCTTAATTTGAATAAATTAATATTATATAAAGTTAGTGGAAGAATATACATAATTAAATGTCTAAAGTTCAAAGAAAATGCAATGAAACCAAAATCAATTACCTATAGACTAGGATTTAGATATAAAAAACTTCTATAATGCTTATAGACAAAGATTTACTCTATAGATAAAGATTTATAAGAGTAAAGACGCTTGGTATCAACAGATTTATCTAGTTGATACCAATTTAATCTTGTTTATAATAGTGAACGCGTTTGCTATGCTAAGCATTATTATTATTTTAATATAATTAATATAAAATTATATTAATTTGAATAGATTAATATTATTTTAATATAATTAGTATAAAATTATATTAATTTGAACAGATTAATATTATATAGAGTTTTTGAAAGAATATATATAATTGAAAATTTAAAGAATGTTTATAAACAAATACCTAGAGATGAAAAAAATCAATAACATGTATAGACTAGAACTTAGAACCGGGACTTAGAAAATCAATAAATTTATTTAGAATTTAGTTCATATTATTTTAGTCTTAGAATTTGGATCGTATTATTTTAGTTTGTTTATAATAGTGAATGTGTTTATTAATTTGAATATTATTATTATTTTAAATTATTGTTATTTTAATATAATTAGTATAGATTTATTTTAAGATGATTGGATTAAATTTTATATTAAAATAATAATAATGTCTCTAACATGGAAGGATTTGTCTTGTGGTCGGCATGGAACAAAAAATCTCACCGTAGAGGGATAGGAGGCATAGATTGTTATATTAGAAAAAGCACTTCTCCTCACATTCAACTTCATAAGATTGACCCTCTTAATCAATACATTTGGATAGAAATTTCAGACACCAATGCTAAGAAGATGTATATAATAATTTGTTATTTTGCACCTATTAATTCTACTTTTTATAAGAAAAATTATCTAGATAAAAATTGTCCCTATAATAATTTAGAACAAGATATTTATAATTTGAAAAATGAAGGTAATATCCTCCTGCTAGGAGACTTTAATGCTA